>JBAMJV010006727.1:0-56114 GCA_037951105.1 Echinarachnius parma
CGAAGCAAAGGATGGGGATGAGGGGGAGTGGGAGGGGGAGGGGGGGGGGGGGGGGGGGGGGGGGGGGGTAACATGGGTTTACCGGCTCCATCCTAGGCTCGTACGTCATCGCAAAACAACACTATTTAATGTTTCATGCATTATTCATTCCGCGATGTCGATATTTTAGGCCCACATTCTTAATTTCCACTTACCAATAACAAATTTGAATTTGCGTCAAGCTCTTGTTAAGTCGCCTCGTTGGTTCTCGAAGATTATGGGCGTGGCTAATTCAATAAGCGTTGTAGAACGGAAAGGTTCCCGATTTCTTTTTTTGTTGTAATAGAGATACTTCTATAGCAATGGAGACCTTTATATCTTATCTTTTAACCCCCTTCATGCCAACGTAGTATCGTAATACGCGGAAGGCTAAGGCACTAATTCACGAAGGACTTACAGTGACTTAACGTAACTGAACTCTGACGATCATTTTTCTTTTTGTTGCGATCATGCACGCTTCTTTAGTTTCCTTTATGGCGCAATGATGTGACGTCAAATAAGCTTTCGTAATGATTAAAAGCAAGGACCGACACGTATATTCTTTATATAGTAATTTTGTTTGTTTTATTATTTTGAGTCTCTGCGTATGTCTGACAAAATGTATTGACATTTGAAAAGGTCCCATAAACCCACGTCAGTTGGTAAGACATTTTGATATTGCCTTGTAATCAAGTTCAAGTTCAAGTTAGTTTTATTTGTCCAAAATCTAAATTCGTTTTGTTACATGCATGAAAAATACAAGATATACATTCAAAACAACACCTATATACAGTAATATCTTAAAGACAATTTATTTGTCAAATTCAATACATACAGGCAAGATTTAGGCTCAATTGATTAATATATTCCCACGAAGGGAGTATCAAACTTAGACCGATAAATCAGTCCTTCTCCTCGTTTGTTGTTTCACTCACCACTCAGATACAGAGGGATAGTATGACGTCATAATATTAAAGGACCCCTCCAGATCGAGATGGAATTTTCAATGCTTTTTTTAGATAATGTGGGCCGATGCTCACAAAAAAAAAACACATTTATACTAGAAAGTTAAAACCATAATGGATTCGAATAGATTATACAAACGTTTGAGGCAAAAGACGAGTTGATTATAACTATTTTATTCAATAACGATGTTGAAAACTTAAACTTTAACCGTTAAATTTTTTGTTGTTGAAACTATGTCAAATATATATGTGTATATGGTTTAAGAAATCCAACTCAATGTATCTTAATGGACATTTATTTTATGATTTGTTATGGTTATCAATAAGTAAATCCATGTCAACTATTGAATTAAATATATTTGTAAAATAAGTAGGCCTAGTGACCAAGCTAAAATCATAATTTTCACTTATTGCATTCCAGTTCGTCTCGATATCTTTGCACAGCTAGTTGAAAGCACGCCGTTCTTCAACACATTTTGTCCATCAAAAGTTGAATTAAATTATCGTACAACATCATAAACAACATACACCAGACATTAACGAATTATTACATGAACAAACACACACAGAGATTGAAATAAATGTAAATAATTTCATTTATGTTCAATGTTGATGGGGGGGAGCTCATAATGATATACAGCATTATGATGGATACGTTCTAAACAAAATAATGAGTGAGCACAAACGTACATGAATACCAAGAAAAAAGTTCATGAAATGTATAAAATCTAATAATTGAATGACAGACGTTTTCTTTGCCGGGAATCGAGGAAGTGACAATCGATGTTGGGGCACATTTTTTAGACTAATAAAGGTCAGGGCTAAATATTATCGACCATGGATACATATTTGAAGAGATTGATTGCAAAAGGCGCTAAATCCACTTTAAATAAAAACAAAATGAGTTAGCGAAATCAGTACATTCATAAGCTATACGTAACTATGTAGAAATCCTATTTTTTAGGTCAAATTACACCATATGGAACGTTTCCTTTCATACTCCCATAGACATGTGTACAAAGTTGGGCAAAGAAATATGTTTTCTCGAAAGTCGAAAAGTGGATTTAGCGCCTTTAGGAATTAAGCTCTTCATTTGTAGAACCTAATAATATTATACCACAATTGAGTGAGAGTGAGAAGGGCGTAAGTCTTTTTGTTTTGTTTTGCAAAATTGAGTTATGCACCATCTTGCAGATGGGAGTCTAGCTCCACTATATATATGATGCAAACTATTTAGATAATAATCATATCTGATTTAGAAAATATTTATATAAAGATATACAATTGTTTTTTTGTTGTGGCTTCCAAACTTTTAACATGATTATCTCCGAAGAACAAAAAGTGACTTAACGCTCTTCTCTTCCTCAACCAACGAAAGCAACAAATATAAACGGAAATACATGAATATCCCAAGATAACATTAATGGTTAGATAATATAATTTATGTTATAATTCAATTTCAAGTAAATATGCAAAGGCTATATGGCATTTTATAGATAGATTTCCAGGAGTGAAACAACGTTGGAGTGAATTCTTCGAATGAAAAAGGTCAAGGTTATGAATATAATTATGCGGTTGAGTGATGACACTATAAATTCTAGCAGGTAATCACACGTAAATTAATTTAGATTTCTTTCCACTCTCATTGGTCTATCACGGGCCTTGGCGCGCGGACCTTATAATTTAATTGAAATGAAATTAAATCATCATTTGTAGCGAGAGGCAACTTCCGTACATCTTCCGCGAGACGTATACGGCGCACGTACCGGGGCAAGGCCGCGGTTAGCCGCCTATTAGCCAGTGACCGTCTGTTGAACACTGGTCAAGCTGTAAGACAGTACTAGAACAGTGTCTTTCATATTGCGGGAAGCCGTTTGCCAGGCCCGTATATAGCCAGGAGGGTGCGTTGGGTACGTACGCATACAAACACATAATTAAGAAAGGTCCATTTGTTATTGGGCCCGGCCATCTAAACCACTGGTCTTGGTCTCAGCGGCGACCCCCCCCCCCCCCCCTCCCCCCCCTCCCCCCGCTTACACAACGCAACTAGTGGTCTCGGTTTCGGCCATGATTGGTCCGTGGCGATGATCACCCCCACCCCTATCCCCGCTTAATAATACACAACGCAACTAGTGGTCTCGGTCTCGGCCATGATTGGTCCGTGGCGATGATCACCCAACCCCCATCCCCGCTTAATGATACGCAACTCAACTATAGCGGTCTCGGTCTCGGCCACGATCGGTCTTGGTCCCGTTTGTTTAAATTACGAACCCCCCGCCCCTTGAACAATCATGCCTATTAGTGTTGACACAGTGTGGACCTGTGGTGTAGTGCTGGTGAGGGGGGGGGGGGGGGGGGGGGTGTGTGGCATAGGCGTAGGAGGCGGAGAGGCTGGGGGCTGCAGCCAACTGAAGTTTTGAGCCATATTGGGGCAAAACACTCATCATTTGGGCAAAAGTATGTCATTTATTCGGGCAAAGTCATACTGATCGTATTCAGACAATTTCATATAATCGTATTCGAGCAAACTCACATCATATTTGGGCAAGAGCATGTTATATCCTCATGCATATCATGTAGTGATAACCATATTTTTTGAATGTGTGCTTGTCGGGTAAAAATGCCGAAGATGGTAATTGGGCAAAAGATCTCTGCCCCCGGAATAAAATTGCCCCTATACGTCCGTGGATAACGGGGGGGGGGGGGGGGGGGTGGAATTTGCCCCCAATAATTTGACAAAACTAATTACGTCAGGGTAATTTTGTTTGTTAAATGCAGAAATACATAATGTGTGGCACCAATCAGTTCGACAACGCCACGCTACTAGTGTGGACCACCAGTCAGTGTGAACGCACTGTGTTGACAAATTGTAATTGAAGCGCCCCTCACTCCGGTGTCGGTCTCGGGTAAAGGGATAATTTTCGCGCGACAAAGTCCGGCCCGAGAATTGTGAAAAAAGTGGGTGTATTTGACTTTTCACCAGGAGATTTTTTTTTTAATAGGGGTGTTTTTTTTCTTCTCTCCTTTGGACTCCTGAGAAATTTAAAAAGGGGGTAATAAAATATCTTTGTTTACATTATTTGAAAATCATAGAAAAATTAAACAAATCTCGGGATCAAATTCCTGAAATTCCTGCTAGAGTGGGGGGGGGGGGGGGGGGGGACGGGGGGGGGGGGGGGGGGGGCACCGGGTAAACACACAGTGATCACACTGTGCCAGCACTGATACACACCGCGTTCACACTTCACAGTATGCCAGTGTTGACAATATGTTTGTTGGCTGTTTTGGTTCGTTTTATAACCTTCTTTTGGGTAAGTTGAAGCCTGCCCTTGGGAACCATCTAGTATAGTTCCCTTTTGTGGAACTCATACTTTCCATGCTCATACCATACCCTCATCTCGATAATTACTACAACGAGAACTAGAACATAGAGGCAGGGGAGTTGGCCTGCACTGTTCTATGAATTTGCTTTGAGTTTGCTTCACCTGTTTTGAGGAACTGCTATACATGATTAACTTGTACTGCAGTATATGATATGAAGGCAAATTCAAATTTGTTATTGCTTAGGAGTAGACCGAGAGCAATTTGGAATGAATAATGAATAATATCAATGCATTGGTCCCAGATAAAAAAAAATAATAGAATCGAATGTCTACTGCTATTTTATTGACAGTATAGAAGTGCAGTTACACGGCTCCTCGCAATATAAAATATCGATATATATATAAATGAGATATTCCTTATGAATAATTAAACGTGTACGAGTTATCATTTGAGGATATACACTAAAAAAACAATTTGACATTGTAGATATGATTACGATAATAATAGAAAAGAGTATAATAATAAACACAACTTTCTCCTGAACTAGAATGTGTATTGGCATGGTTTATATTTAATTTGATTTCAATAAAGCAATGATTAAAGAGATCTAGTTACTTTGACATGTGCAAAAAGTGATGAGTGGTTGATACAATGTATATTGTTGTTATCTGAAATGTCCACTAGGTGTTGTGTGAACATTTTAAGTTAAATGGATGTTATATGGCCAAGTAATGAGCAAAAATGCAACGTGATATTTAGTAACTCATTGCAATCACATTGTACACGGTTTCGACGATCCAGTGGATAATTTAACGTCTGAACACTTCAATCGTAAATATCTTTTTAACGAAAGGGAAATTTGACAAACCGAAACCTGTTTCATGCTTGTATTGTTAATACGAATACAACAAGGTATGAGGGAACCGCTATAATTCTAATTGGATTTTGAGGATTTGGACAATGTTACTAGATCCCTTTAAAGCAAAATGTACATTGGTTATAGCCTAACAATTATTAAACGTGCATGGGTTGTTATTTTCAGGTATACAATGCACCCATTTGTCATGATGGTAAATATATTGGCCCGAATTCCAATTAGTGGCTCGACTTGAGCCTGGCCTAAAAAGACAAAGACTACCGGTAAACAGTTAAACCATTTTGCACCTGCATACCTATTGTGTTGTTGCTATTTACCACCGGAGCTATCATTATTGTTTCTTTTCATTATCCAGTAAATCCCCTGAATTCTGCATATACATGTATATAGGTCTACAGGTGCAAAATGGTTTAACTGTTTACCGGAAGTCTTTGTCTTTTTACTGCAGGCTCAAGTTGAGCCACTGATGAGAGCCCATAATAGGAAAATGGCAATTAATCAACACGAGTTTCGAATGTAATTTTGTGGAAATCTGAATTTTAAAAAAATGAAATGAAAATGAGTTTCACAAGAACTAGAATAATAAATACCACATAATCACATGAATATTAAACGTGTATACGAATTGTCATTACATACCATTACACGACGACAGTTTGAGTATGTAAGTACATGTGATGTACTGTTACAATTATAGTGAAAATACATAGAATGCCAAACATTATACATTATACACGGTGTCTCAGAAAGAATGCAACACCTACGATCGTTAATTTTATCAACATCATCGACCAAATTTCATTGTTTTTTTTTTTTTTTGATTGGGTGGAACATTCTTTTTCCAACATAATGATACCATAAGCATTGATTTTGGGTAAGGCGTTTGGATCCTAGGGCCATTTTTCTGAGGCAATGTCGTTTCCTAAATTTGCTACTTTCGTCTCCAGCGATCCTCTGAAAACTGAGACATTCTCGCCCCACGGCCTCCCATAGACAGAAGAACCGCATGACTGCTCTCCCTTAGGGGTACTCTATTACTATACTACTCTAATACTTTAATACTCATGCGGTTCTTCTGTCTATGGGAGGCCGTGGGGCGAGAATGTCTCAGTGTTCAGAGGATCGCTGGAGACGAAAAAGTAGCAAAATTTGGAAACGACATTGCCTCAGAAAAATGGCCCTAGGATCCAAACGCCTTACCCAAAATCAATGCTTATGGAATCATTTTGTTGGAAAAATAATGTTCTACCCAATTAAACAAAAAACAATGACATTTGGTCGATGATGTTGATGAAATTAACGATCGTAGGTGTTGCATTCTTTCTGAGACACCCTGTATATCGCCAATTAATAATTGAAAATACACTAAACGTTTTATCATGCTACATCGCAACAATCTATAATTGAAAATACTGTTAAAAAACAACATATAGAGAATAAACAAAAAGTAAAGGTAACTATTTTGGAAGTTCGCTTGTTTCAAATGTAACACATTCCCAGTACAATGTCGTAGAGACTGTAGCCTTTAACAAGGCTTCGTTGTCTCAAGCAAGCAATGGCTGGGCTGCATGCAGGATCAGGAACGACTGAACGCCTGATGGAGGCTATCTGGCGAGTGGTGAATTCACGTGCGATCCCCTCGTCTCGGCAAATGATTGTGCAGGGTAGTCGCGCTGTCCAGTCGTTCCTGCATCATGCATACTATACCGTGCATTCAACTCAGCTCAGACGAGACATGCCTTGTCAACAGGCTATAGAGACTGCAGCGCGCGAATTTTTAAACCGTAGGATGGCAAGTGGAGATAAGCAATGAGCATGCGCAGTGATGTTGGGCACAGTTTTCAGACCTTAGTGAAAACTGCGCATGATACATTTACTAAATAAACCGCTACTCAACACTTATTATGGCAAAAGAAAAGAAGACCAGAGAATTCGAACCCATGTTATCAAGAAGTGTTGAACTGAAGTCCACAGCATGACCATTAGGCCACGCAACTTGCCGATGATCAGAAGGATCTCGTTGTAATTATAATCCTCAGATTCATCCAAACCCTAATCCAAGTAATGAATATTCATGAGTAGCCCTTGACCTACATCGCTGCTTATGAATAATTCATCAATCTTCAGTTGCCATCCTACGGTTTAAAAATTCGCCTGCAGCGCTGTATCATAAATGGAAGTTGGACAATAGATGTAATTCTCTCGTGAGATATTGTGATGTTCGCCATAAATAATCAAATAAGTGTTCTAATATTATAACAAAAATCAATAGCTTGAATTGAAGTTTAAAAATGGAACGGTGTAATTTGCCATAATTGATTATGTCTGATGTTCATCCTGAAAAATTACATTAGTGTTCTGATATTGCTATAATTATTTATAACAAAAATCAATAGCTTGATTTTAATCAAAAAATAATTTTAAAATGGGACGGTGTAATTTTGTCACAATGTATTATGTCGGAAGTTCTTAATGAAAGATCAAATTAGTATTCTGATATTGTTTCTCTCCTATATATAGTCTCGAAGCTGAATTTGTATAACGTTGTCAAAATTTATTGATGTGTGATGTTCGCCATGCATGATTGATACAAGTAGAGCGCTGATATTTTTCTAAAAAAAAAAATTTTAAATTTTGAAAATGGGACAATGTAATTTTGTCATAATTCATTGCGTGATGTTCGTTATGAATGATGCATGTAGCGCGTCTTTGGTCGTATTGTGTTGTCTTTTTATTTAACAAGTAATTCATATAGGGGGTGTATTGACGTAGTAATATCAATTAAAGATGCACCTGTAAAGTGTCAGATATTGCCCAAAATTGCATTTGAGACTTCAATCCTATACCAAAACCATTGTAAGATATGTCCGAATGATGTGTGAGTGAAAGTATCATTGAAAAAAAACACTGCTTTCCTGGTTAAAAAAGCGAAAATTTGCGTCAGCTTTTACAACTAATATTACAGTATGACGTTTATGACCGTTTATAAACCCTCTTGAGCTGAATGATTATCAATGATAGATATCGTCATACTAAAGAGGCAATTGAAAAAATCGAACCCTATTTTATTCTTCTCTTATACCATAAGCCGAACAACACGGTAGAAGAGAAATGTGGAAGCTCAAAGTAATTGTTGTGGAGTTAGACAATTTCAGGTGCACCTTTAACTATTCTCTTTACACTAGAGACTCTATACAATGTTATTCTGACCTAGTTTGTTGCACTTTCCTTATAGTTTGTTTTATGTCAGAGTAATTTTGTCCGGTAGGATTTCTTTAATTGTATGACAGAAATAGATTTGATGTATGTTGAACTTGGATGTATTTACCAGTTCATAATGTTATATACAATAAACTTGAAAAATTCGATTACGTGAATCCCGTAGGTTTATGATTATTGCATCTTTGGAATAATTATATTATAATATTCAATGTTACGGGGTTAAATAAAACAAAATATTATACAGAAACGAAGTCGAGGAAAGCAGACCGCATTTCATGAAAAAACTTTCTTGATTATTAGGTCAGCGTCATTAATATGCCAAACAAAATTCAGCGAAAACTACATATTAAATGCACTCTTGTAAACTACAAATTGATACAATATTGACGTCCGGTATTATGATGTCCAATCTGATCAAACATGACAAATGACAAATTTAGGTTCAAGAGTCACCGTTTGATGCGAATTTGCCGAAGAGAAAATTAATTTTGTCAGGATGTTCTATTGAATGGATGTATATTATTGTGTGTTGTCGGCGAACAGATTGATTTGCCTCGTCGTGCTTTTGCATAATTTAAGTAATATTATGTTTATGTTATGCAAATATATAGATAGCAATTAAGTAACACTAATTAAACGCGTAGCATTTATCATGTCCGGTTATAGCCTACACCAAAACCATTTGACATTAAACGAACCGATATTAAAGAAATAAAGCGGCTGGAGAACATTTTAGGTTCGGGATGATTATTTAAGTATTATAGTGTGACCATTATAGTACATGTTTTGTTGAATACAAGTACATTCAATACCATTATTGTGCAAAGCAAAAGGGAACAATGCAAATAAATACATTCGCTAAAATCAAAAGCAGTGTAATGAATAGTGTGTACATATATCAGACCGCAACAAAAATAAACAACATAAAACAAAACCGAATGCCCACAGAACAAAATTAACTTTAACTTCAAATGTGAACAAACACCAGCCCGCGTATGTAGCCGTACAGCCGATGCGTTATCAGTCGTTATAAATAGGTCCTGAAAAAAAATACATTAGGAATCAAGCAAAATGGAATGACCACACAACAAAATGAAAAATAAGACGAACTTCATTTAAAAGGTGAATTTGGCCCTAATTGCCTACATATCACGTTCCCTTGCCGGTATTACTTTGACATTTTGCCGTCAAGCTTGTCGTTTCATTTTTGCCGTAATCAATCCGCAAGGAATTTGCGAGGTGGGCGAGTCGAAAAAAACTACCCCTCTGAAATAACAGGGGTGGAGTTAGTAACAATCCGGAATGTATCGTTGGAGGGGAAGGGGGTGGTAAATATGGAGCCGCAGGGGGGGGGGGGGGGGGTGAGGGTAGTGGGCAAAAGAAGGGAGAAAAGAGGGTACCAATTAGGGTGGGGAAAGGTGGTTACATGATGGAGTATTTATAGAAGGCGTCAAAATTATCTATATAGCGGGATCCCGCGTTGGCCAGCGAGTGAACGATGTGCGCGACGCGCTCTCCTGATATGCGTTCTGGCCGCAATGGAACGATGCGTCATCGCGCGCGAGAAAAAACAAGCATTTTAGCGCGCACTAGCTAAGCGGGACGCGCATAATGTTTTTACACTGTACTTCGTCCATTTTAGCCGAAAGTCCCGAAAAGGGCGCTGGTAAGCCAAGACTAGAGCCTGCTGTAACATGCGACTAGCGCCTGCCGTATGCTATACCATTTATGCATCAAAATCCTAGCCATTTTCTCAATAAAATCGTAGTTTCACACACCATGATGACTGTGAGTGTATTGTATCTACGTCGTGGTCGTAGTCCGCATCGAGATCAGCCACTAATTAATGGCCACCCTCGCTCCCCTCGCCCTTGGACTTGTCTTAGCTAGATCGATATCGCAGAGTAGCAAAGTTTGATGCATAGAAATTGTATCGCACATACAGCAGGCGCTAGTCTTGGCTTACCAGCGCGCTTTTCGGGACTTTCGGCTAAAATGGACGAAGTGCAGTGTAAAAACAATAGCGCATAATGTTTTTACACCGTACTTCGTCCATTTTAGCCGAAAGTCCCGAAAAGGGCGCTGGTAAGCCAAGACTAGAGCCTGCTGTAACATGCGACTAGCGCCTGCCGTATGCAATACCATTTATGCATCAAAATCCTAGCCATTTTCTCAATAAAATCGTAGTTTCACACACCATGATGACTGTGAGTGTATTGTATCTACGTCGTGGTCGTAGTCCGCATCGAGATCAGCCACTAATTAATGGTCACCCTCGCCCCCTCGCCCTTGGACTTGTCTTAGCTAGATCGATATCGCAGGGTAGCAAAGTTTGATGCATATAAATTGTATCGCACATACAGCAGGCGCTAGTCTTGGCTTACCAGCGCGCTTTTCGGGACTTTCGGCTAAAATGGACGAAGTACAGTGTAAAAACATTATGCGTCCCCGGGACGCCGCGGCCGCGGCCTCCCGCTTGGAACGAATTTGGAGTGCACGCAATTTACAACTGCGCGCAAAACCGTTCCAAGCGGGATCCTGCGGTAGGACGGCAGTGATAATGTCGATGTCTCAAAGGATGGGATTATGATTCAGGGTGCCAATTCGTTGGACTTCCGATTCTAATATAGGTTTTCCCGCTCAAATTCGCGATTGTGTCAATCGAATTGATAATAGGAGCAAACGAATTCGCGCGATTTGCGATCGCCGTACCAAAGCAGCATTCGAATTCGTAAATAGTCGTTCAAAATCACGTAGGAGCAAGTGAATTTGCACAAAGTGCATACCTTTTCATCAATGGTCATTCGAATTCGCGAAAGGCCGTTGACAGTTGGCTGCACATTCGCGAATTTGAATGCCCATAAATGAACTTCTGTGTCTATTCACGAAAGCGTGTGCGTATGCATGAATTCGCATGCACTTATTCGGAATTTGGAAGACCGATACCAACGATTACGCGGCAACGTGCGAATTCGAATGACCCTAAATGAATTCGATTGAAAAAAGTGCAAAATTGAGCGGGAAAACCTATACAATCCATGACCAAACATCATATCTATATACTATATATTTTCGTTCATTATCCACACTGCAGATAGCAGAGTTTCATCTTCTATCTCCAATAAGGTGCATGCGAGAGGTGAAGGGAGGGGGGGGGGGGGGGGGGAATTGTCCACCACTCTGGCTATCCCTTCGATACGTCGTCTATTTATTTTCTTCCATTCCTCATACTTGGGATAGAAAATACAAGGAGGGCAGGTTTTTCACCGAGGAGGAAGCGAGGGGAGGGGGGCAATTGTCCACTCCACTTGCCTTCCCTTCGCTTCCCCGTTGTGTAAACTCAACTCTTCCACCTATTATGGGGTAGATCATTTACTAATAAGTGATACGTGACATAATCACGACTGTTTGTATCAAAATTGTCTTCTCCTCTTTATTTTCCGAATTCGAATATAAATAATAGCAATCCATTTTATTAGGTGCGTTTTTCATTCAGTCATGTTATCCGGGTTATCCTTGCTATGGCCGGGCGTAAAGCATTCCAACGAGTAACCTTATCTTGCAGCACAGCTAGTATGCTCCCCGGGGAGTTGAGAAAGTATGCAATATCATCGCGTGGGTTTAAAAGGAACCCGCTGACCATGGGTAATAATACTACCTAATTATGCGTCTCGGAATAGGTTACCTAGATAGATGGCGCTTTATAAATGCTTGATATTATTATTATTATTATTATTGTTCCGCCATATTGAGATAGAGTGACTAGAGACACGAAACTTTCACCCATATTGATCGAACAAACGATAATAACGACCACATCACTCACAGGTTAACCTGTACCCTACTCGATTTTGCAATCGTCGTTAGGGATAATAACAGAAACCACCGGGATCCCGTTGGCAATGGGTTAATAAAACAGACTCCCACGCTCATATTGTTCATATTGTTTAGACATTGTTACTATAGGTATATCAAGATAGTCAACAAAGGTATGCAAAACGTTCACCGTATAATGATATTGTTCGAACAAACATGTAATGTGAGAATATGAATAAAACATGGATGCTGTTTGACATTTTATCAGGTGGTTTCGAATTTCCACGTCTAAACATACCACTTGACTTGATAGTATAGTATCAGGCAGTCTTCTTTGTGTTGCGTACGTACCAACATTGACAAAGTAAACAACGAAACCACTTATTTTTAAGTGTGTTGCTTTTAAAAGTGATATCCATCTCTATGCTTTCTCAATATTTTTGACTGAATAGGCTTGACATTTCTTACATAATGTACACCTTCTCAATCGGTTTTTATACAAACAGATTCCCAACCTGGACAAAATGTTATTTGCAATAAATTAATAGACAGATAATTACGGAATGCTTTTAGTGAGTCTACCCGATTGTATAAGCACGAATGGACCGGAAAGACTAAACAAAATTTTAACAGTAAATTATGAACATTGTGAAGAAACTTACATTTTTTTTCTAGAATCACACAAAAGAGCAGCCTGACTGAGCATTACATAATAATTGTATTTATATTTCTTTATTACTAGCAAATATAATATTCGCAAGAACATGACCAAATACTGAAGTGTCATTATCTACACATTATTATCGTTATATTTCCTTCTTTTTTTCAAAGTTGAAGACAAAACAAAATGATACCGACAATAATGATGTTTTTCTTTAAATCAGCAAATACGCCACGAGGCAAACAGGCTAAATTGTGTAAAAGTCTACCCTATATAAAGGATTTTTTTTTCTCTGAAAAAGGGATGCATTTTTTCTCTCGAGTAAGTAAGTGCATTAAAAAGCGAACGTGACTCCTTCTCTAATTATTATTGAAGTAATTTCAGCTGAAAGATCCAGAAATTTCCTTCGAACCGCGAAAAAAGCAGGTCAAAAATTAATTTTGACCATCAAGCACGAAATCCCCCCTTGGGGCCGGGTATAGAAGTAACATTATGAATATTGTACGTTTGGAAACATTTTTGTATTCGCCTATTCTATTAATTGAGCGTTAATTGCTCAATTTAAGGCAGATTTATATATTTTCACAATGTTATCGCTACCTCACGCATCCAAGCCCCCTGGCATGACACGGCCAGATGCAAAGCTTCTACCCATTAAGCAGTTAAGTGACAAAAAATAATCTCCGAGCGCTCTAAATCTGACAGCACTGCTTGTCGGCCGCGCAGCTGCACAAACTTTCTTTTTGGCGGTAAAAGTTTAGCGACCGTACAAAGCGTGACGAATGAAGAGTTGCCAAAAAAAGCACTCTGCGTATAAATACGACATTTTGAACATTTTAAAGAACAACATTCACATTAGTTCTGTCTTGTCTGTATATCGTTCCGGAATGTGCCTTCAACCAGCGGGCATATTTTCGTTCACGTTCAATGACAAACACGGATGTTTTTTTTTGTTGGTCTAAATTGTGTAAAATTATGTTGTCTTGTTCTGTTTATAATTTTAAAAATTGTATTTAATCGTTTAATGTACTATTGACGTATTTAATGTACTTTATTGTTTTTATTTCAGGGACCGTCCGAAAAACAGAAATTCGCTGAGAAACGGTTCCCTGGCGAAATAAAATGAACATTTGGTCCTAATGTGTACTAACATAATGACTGTGGCGGGTGGTGGGGGGGGGGGGGGGGGGGCAACGTGTGGCCTTCTTAATAATTGTAAAAAAAAAAAAAAAAATTAAAAATATTAATAAAAAGAAAATACACATAATTTCCACACCGATAAATTACGTGGCCCAATCAATAAGCTCTCGATGCGGCAATACATATAGCAAGAGTGTGTCGCATTAAGAATAATAACTAATGATTGATAATCCTTTATTTTGTAAACTGAAAGAATGTGAACTTTTATACTGAATTGTGCGTTAACGTTTGGATAAAAGAATGCAAACTGTACAATAAGTATTTAAGCGGAACATTCGCTTGTTGGCAGATGACTTTAGGGACAATGTAAATATTATATGCTATGTTACATGTAATTACCTGTAAAATTGCGTTTTGATAACATCGAATAATCCTTCTTTTAAGTAACATTTGAGTACGTTTTTATTTCCACGTACATTATTACGTTGTTTTTGTCTTTTAAGAGCGCCGAATACAGTTCCCCCACCCGTCACTAAAACGAAGTAGGATCCATCCTGCGGCCATTAACATTAAGTAAATCTTTTAATTGGAATAGCCAGGCCGCTAACTGAACAACATTAATGGAAATATGCAAGTTACAGCAAAGAAAACTCTTCTTTAATAATAAACATAATAGTGTCTAAATAGTTCTGACAAAATATGACGAAAAGCCAATATATGGAGAAAAATTTAACTTCAATTCGATTTCAGTTTATTGATATTACAAAACATATAACATTTACAATGATAAAATGTGTCTGGGAAATTACAAAAAAGCCGATGGCTTGAAAAGAGTAATTATTATGCACAACTTTATGGGAAACTTAGCAGTTGGAAAGTAGAAAGAAATCCAACCTGAACATGAAAACAAATGTATTCTATAACGTTAATAGAGGAGGAAAAGAAGATCCGAGAATCATCGAGTCAATGTAAAGCCCTCCGCACACAGAGCCGACTCGACCCAATCTGACTGGTTTTCAGTCGGTTCAGCTCAGTATACGTTGCCTCAGGACTCCTGTTTTGCCGGTCAAGAGCCAGTCAGAGATCATTCGAGGCTGATTCAACATGCTGAATCGGCTCCGACTGAGCGAAACCGACTCTAGCCTGCCTGAAAACCAGTCGGATCGGGTCGAGTCGGCTCTGTGTGTGGAGGGCTTTAAGCTCACAACACACTACATGATCCGATCCGATGATCAATTACGGATCTGAACTATACCACATGCTTCAAATACGCATGGCTTGCCTTATTTCAGATACGCAGTTGTTCGTCGAATGGGAAACAGCTTAATAATGTGCAGGGGTATACCCTGGTTACTCGAAATTATTTTTTTATCATGTTTATTAAAGAAAATAAACAAATACACAAACATAATATTATTTTAATTGTCTTGTGTGTTTTTGTGGAGGGCAGAACAAGTATTTATATTTAAATTCAATAATATTTGTTACGGGTATATATGCACAATTAATAATCATCGAGTTTGTATGTAGAGGCGTAGAAGTGATCCATGTACTTTTTTAGATATTGCCAAAAAAGACAATTGAGACTACAATCCTATACCAACATTATTGTAAGATATGTCTGAATGATGTGTGAAAGTTTCATTGAAAATAACACTGCTTTCCTGGTTAAAAAAAAGCGAGAATTTGCGTCAGATTTTACAACTAATTTTGAGTTCTTTGCCGTAGATTCGAACGTGACCTTTATGACCGTCTGTAGACGGTCTTGAGCTGAATGATTTTCAATGATAGATATCTTCAGACTAAAGGGACATTTTAACAAATCTAACCCTATTTTATTATTCTCTTACCATAAGCTAAACCACACGGTAGAAGAGAAATGTGGAAGCTCAAAGTAATTTTCGTACAGTTAGACAAAGTATTATGGAACACTTTAACCCAGAAGGAGAGGGGGGGGGGGGGGAGGGGAGGGGGCAAAGCGGGGCACAGAGAGGAACAGAATGACATAAAGAGGGGGGCAATTAGCGTCCTACCGGAGAGAAGACAGTGTGAACACGCGTGAACCATGTTTTAAAATGCGTGCATTTTCACAGTGTCGGTACTCGAAGCCATTTCTTCCTCTTTATATGAAGAGCTCAGTCCTAAAAGGCGCTAAATCCACTTTCCATAAAACTTGAGTTAATGATATCAGTACATTAATAAGCTATGGAGCTTATCTACAAATCCAACTTATAGGACAAATTACACTATTAAAATTAGAATATGGTAAATTCCATTTTCATATTCCCATATAGGCATGTGACATATACAAACGTTTTCTCCAAAGTTGAACAAGTGGATTCAGCGCCTTTTGGACTTAAAGGGGTAGTACAGTCTTGGTAAGGCTGAGCTTTAGTAACCAAAACCTGCACAATAACATTACAAAATAATAGTTATAACTCCACCATGCTCGAAAGGTATAGAAAATTACAAACGTCTAAGTAAAAAGTCTGTTATCATTCACAAAGAGCCATTAAAACACAACAGGGCGCTCTCCATTTTTCATACAAAAGTATGCATGTGATGTTTTGTTGAAATAATGATTAAATAGAGAGATCATCAACAACTATTTAAAAACCTATTTTGAAATTTTTGAAAGAAGTGTATAAGCATTTTATGTATTTTTTTTTCAAAAGTCAAGATATCGCCTGGCCAGACGATATATACAAAAATATATTTTGAATTCAAATTGTACAACTATAAGAGGATTCGAAAGGGAATGATTCTTATTTCACATGTTTTATTCAATGAACTTTCAAATGAAATTAAAACCAACCAATTTAGTGTCAAGGGGCATTTCGGTTAGTACCAATACTCAAGTGTACCTTTAAGCTTTTCATTTATTGAAGGTTCATACTCACCCCACATACCACACTTTGATCTCTTAAAGTGATACCTGTAAAGTGTCAGATATTGCACAAAATGACATTTGAGACTTCAATCCTATCATTTATGCCTATATCAATATCATTGTAAAATACAATTGAAAGATTTGTGAAAGTTTGAAAGAAAACGAACACTGTTTACCTAGTGAAAAAAACGAATATTGAGTTCATATTTTATCACCGAATACTGATGGTCTGCCATACATTTGTCGCAGTAATGAATGATCCGTTTGAGATATTCGCACCCGTGTATGTTTACACACGTAGTACAGAATTCATGGAATTTGAACTCGCTCGGCTCAAAGTTCAATCTCCGGAATGTTCTCACGCGTGCTGCATGCGGACGTTCTCAGCTAAGACAATTGTACATTTTATCAAAAGCGTTGATCAACGCTTTTGAAATAATGATTTTCAATGATAATTATCTTCATACCAAAGGGACATTTGAAAAAATCTAACCCTATTTTATTCTTCTCTTACCATAAGCTAAATAACACGGCAGAAGAGAAACGAGGAAGCTCCAAGTATTTTTCGTGGAGTTAGACACTTTACAGGCATCACTTTAACGTGCTGTTTGTGTAGGCCTAAACTAATAGATATGTTGACAGTATGTATATTGTTTGATGCTTCTTGTACCTATAACATGCCTACGGCACTGTCCATGCATGTTTTATGTTAAAGATATTATTTGCACCTTTTTAAATCAAAATGTGCGTGATTGGTTTTACATGTGTATTATTATAAACTCCACTTAAAATCAGCTCGAATTTGGCTCTAAAACTAAGTGAGAGCGATTCGTATCCAATTTATCGCATATTTCTATAATTAACTTTCAAATTATTACTATTTTGGGGGGTCGAACGGCGCCAAATAAACATTATATAACACTGCCCCAATTATGCATATATCTGTGCAGCGGTGTTTTCAGTGTGCTGGTTTTTGACGAGTTATAATTATTTGAAGACTGTTTAGCTGGTTGCAACAAGGTTAGTAAGATGTGCATCAGAATTTCATTCAAAGCTAATTAAGCCTTTTTATTTTTATTTGTTTGTGTTGTGTAGGTGTATTTTAATGTTTGTTTGTTATATCTGTTGACCAAAGTTTGTTTAATGCACGTAGCTTATTTATTATGCCGACTGTATTTGTTTTGTATTTGTATACAGGGCGCACCTGTAAAGCAGTTTTTCAACAGAGGTTGCCTACCCTGTATTTTTAAAGAAGACATGAATACATAAATAACATAAATAAAGGAATGTGTTAGATGTGCTGGACTATAACAACATTGAAATGTGACTTGTGCTGATGTTGTCGCTGTATAAAACTGTACAGTGAAAATCATTCATGGTAAATAATTGGCATTCGATGTACGTTATATGATCTCTGAACGAAAATCTACCACCAAAACCGCAGGTAGCTTTAAGCGAGGGAGCATTTCAGCTAATGTATCAAACATTTCAGCGTGTTATAATCACGGTAATGCGTATCTATCTATGTGTGACCTTTCAAGTCAAGATGGGTGTATTTGATTGCGACGAAGTACTGTCACTGTTGTTCTAGTTTTCAAAGGAAACAAAGACATTGGTATCCTTGAACGTCAAAGTCTTCTTGTATTATGTTGAAAGGGGGACGTGTGGTGACCCTTTTTGTATAATAAAACAACAACACCCAGGAGCTTGCGATGATGTTTAAAAAAATGCAACAGCAACACTAATTCAAATATAGCTGCAATATTCTACAAAGACAGACCCAGCCCTGCTATTTTGGGGAGCAGTTCTTAAAGAGATTTAGTAAAATTGTCACAATCCACAAATCTGACTTAGAACTGTAGCAGTTTTCTCATACCACGCATATACGGTACCTTGTATTCGGATTACCAATATAAACATGAAACAAGTTTTGTGTTTTTCGAATTTCCTATTCGGTAAAAAGATATTTACGATTAAAATGTTCGGATTTGTATGTTATCCACCAGAAAATTATTATAACTGTGTACAATGTCAGTGCAAGGAGTTTAGCGAATATCACTTTGAATTTTCCTTCATAAATCAGCTAATGTGAAATTTTCACACATTATTCAGTGGACGTATCAGATCACATTTTTTTTTAAATCAACCTTTCATTACTTTTTGCACATGTCAATAATGTTACTCGATCATTTTAATGGGGTAACAAAAACGCATTGTTTGGGACTGTTGAAATTTCAAACCTTTGGTACAATAGTAATTCATACATATTCTCGGGCGCATTTAGGTTAACCCAGTTGATGGCGAGGAGTGGGCAATATTTTTTTCCAAGAATGTTCGAGGGAGGGGGAGGGGGGGGGGGGGGGGGGTGCAGAGTGAGCCAAAATGTAGTAAAGTCAATTTCCCCACGAAGGGGAGGTGAGGCAGGAGGGGCAGGGCTTTCTTAGCGGGGGGGGGGGGGGGGGGGGTAAAATAACGGCAATCACCCCCATGCACTGCGAATACTTTGTGAAACATCTTCCCGTGACCAAGTTATTTTGATGTTATATATCATCGCAGTCAGAGTACTATTGCATCGTTTGTCTAGGTTATTTGTATCTTTTTCCTAGCATTTTGTCTTCTATTCGACCCGTTTTGGGGCACATATAGCGATCTAACCTAGATATTGAAGTACCAGCTACCCATAAATTGATTAGTGTTGTAAGTTATACTTCCACGTGCGGTGATGTGGCGTGCCCCACAGAGTATTGTGCTCAAAGTGAGTTTCCCCCGATACGAAGACTTAAAGAAGTGAGAGTGTTTATTCAGTGTTTGTGCGGGTTTGGCATTGAGGAAATGACACAACGGTGGTGATAAATTTAAGGCAATTTAGTGATTTCTTTTTTGTAGATGAAATGTTTAATTTTGAGGAACATACTGTAGCTTACATTTGCAAGCGTATACCAAATTGGCAAACTTGTTTAAATTCCTGATATGGCCGTCTCCGCCGATTTCGTCTTGAAGGAGAAATGCCGCGGAGTGCGCTCACCGTGTGCCTGAGCGCATGCGCAGCGCATACGCGGTTCGCACTTGTATTAAACCTGTTCACTACTATATTTTGAAATGTTCATATAGTTAATACAGGGGCGACCAGGTTCCCGTAGGCAATTATGGACTGATTTATAACCTGTTGTCGGCAATCCATTTACAATGTTACCTAAATGTTGAAGTAGTATTATAAACGAGTGGTTTGTTTGTTTATTCATAATTATATGAGTATTACAGCCCAGAAACGTATTATCTTAGTAAGAATACTTTACAAGTGCGGTGATGTGGTGTACCAAATGGGAGTAAACGTGATGCGATGAATCAGATATGTGCGTGTTTTTGTTTTAGTCTAAGTATGAGTTTAACATATTATTTGACACTACGGCAAACTTTCATGGCGGGACGGGGGCGGGTGACGGATTTACATTATAATGAAACAAAATAATTATGGCTTTGCAGTTTTCACCCGTTAACAAATCAAAGGAAACGACAGACGTCATTTAAATGATGGTCTTTCCTGTGTTTGATCCAAGAAGATGCTTTCTAAGCTAGTGCTTTTTTGTTTCTCCTTTTCATACGACCTGTTTTCGGGAGTCCGTAGAAATCTAGCCTAGATGTGAACAGAGTAGGTACCCAGACATTGATACTTCCGTGTGAGGTGATCTGGTATACTAATTATGTAAGTTTCCAAGCAAATACAAAGTTTTTGCAATACGTTGTCGGTTTCGTCCGACAAGCAAGCGAACAGAAGGAAATTACTATTTATTTCATGTTGTTGCATGACTGTCGTCTGACCTATTTAACTAGCATTTACTTGTATTTTTTATACTACCTGTTTACGGGACTCCCGTAAAAAATCTAACCTAGATATTGGTAATATACATACATACCCAGACCTTAGTTATATTTGCAAGTGATATACTTCCATGTGAGGTCATGTGGAGTACCAAATTTAGTTTACATGCTACAATGGATGGTTGAATGTGCTTGTGTTTGTTGAAGATACATATACGTGCGTATGGCAAGCCGTTTTAACATTTATTCCTATTTCTTGATATCAAGAATTCGACTTCTTGATATCAAGAATTCATTTCTTGATATCAAGAATTCAATTCTTGATATCAAGAATTACCATTGCTTTACAACAGAAAATCATTTCTTGATATCAAGAATTCATTTCTTGATATCAAGAAATCAATTCTTGATATCAAGAATTCATTTCTTGATATCAAGAATTCAATTCTTGATATCAAGAATTCATTTCTTGATATCAAGAATTCGAATTCTTGATATCAAGAATTCGAATTCTTGATATCAAGAAATAATTTTCTGTTGTTAACCAATGGTAAATCTTGATATCAAGAATTCGAATTCTTGATATCAAGAATTCGATTTCTTGATATCAAGAATTCATTTCTTGATATCAAGAATTAATTTTTTTATATCAAGAATTCGATTTCTTGATATCAAGAATTCATTTGGATATCGAACGCAAGATTTGAGCAGGAATACAATTTGATTTCGAACGCAAACTTTGAGCAGGAATACAATTTGATTTCGAACGCAAACTTTGAGCAGGAATACAATTTGATTTCGAACGCAAACTTTGAGCAGGAATACAATTTGATTTCGAACGCAAACTTTGAGCAGGAATACATCCTGAACGGTGCGGTGTCTAGTCTAGATTCAGGACGTGCTTTATGAACACACACCATAGAGCTGTATGGGAAAGAGCTCTATGACACACCAAGGAGGTATAGTACCTCCTTGGACACACACACACACGTGTACACACCACGCTATACGACTCTCACTAGAGCCAAAGTAAACAAAACTGCGAGTATCTGAGCCCATATATCGGCCACGTGCGTTTATTTCGTGATATGCTGCCAATACACGTGCACAAACCTGTTGTAATGATTCTCCCTTGTGCAATAAATATGTCCATGTGTTTTTCTGAATGATCAATTGTAAAATATTACTTGTATTTTAGTTGAAATAGTAACGTCAGATATAATATTTTAAAAGCAAAATAACTTCTAAAAAGACTTACAAAATACGCATTGTTAAATGCACAATTTGGCAACATATCACAAATTCATTAGTTCCGCATGAATTCATGATATGTTGCCAATTTGTTATGTTTACAATGCGTGTTTTGTGAGTCCATTTAGATGTCTTTTTGCTAAAAATGATCAAATCTGACAGTATTATGTTAACTGACGTGATCAATATTATTTTGAAATGAATTGCGCAGTAAAAATGTGAAAATATCATTACACACGTGGTAATCTTTGCTACAGGTTTGCGCATTGTATATTGGCAACATATCACGAAATGATTTCTTGATATGTTGCCGTTTTACGTTTTTCAAAGACGCGTTTTTGTATGTTTTTTTTTACAAGTAATTAAACTAGAAATAATCACATCCAACATTATCAATGGAACATTAAGCAATGGTCTAAATAAACATATGATTGAAAAGTATGAAATGAAAATTTTATACAAGGAAAATCACCGAGACAGTCAATGCACTGCTATACAAATAATACACTGTCTAGAGTGCATTGTGTAAATGCATCGCACGCGAGGCTCTGTTAGCTGTGCGTTGCGCACGAGGCGTAGCCGAGTGCGCAACGCACAGCTAACAGAGCCGAGAGCGCGATGCATTTACATGATGCACGATAATTGAGACCGTGTATTATTTGTTTTATAACACGAGCTCAACCACGGAATCGTTTATTTTGCTGGATTTTTAAAAACAGACTTGCCATGCCACAAACCCAGTCTATCTACCCTCTAGAGTGTGAATATGAATTTACAAAATTCACCATCCGACTACCTACCTGCACTCGCTTCACTGAATGTGAAGCTCAGCAGATCAAACGCAGTCCACCAGAAATTGCCGAAACAAATTCCCGTAAAATGAGAATTATCAAAGCATTTTATGCATTTCCATTCCAAAACTTACCAATATCAAACCACATACCATATAATTTACGAAACTGCTAAGATTGATTTACTACAATACCGATAATTTACAAAACGAAGCTTTTTCCATCTTTTTTTTTATCACTTTCGCAAGTTTGTCTCCGATAGAACTATGTAAACAAGCATTGTGACGTCATAGCCGTGCAAAAAGTTGCGCAACGAAAACGAGTAATGCATGGGGTTGCACCCTGTTTTGCACGGTCGTGCATGTTTGTTGAAATTTAATGAATAGTCACGTGACGGGATTTAACCAATCACGTTACTGAATTTACCAGAGCCGTGTTATAAAAGCTGGCAACATGCATTCTTGCATTAGTTGAATTCTCGCGATACATTGACTTTCGACACCGCACCGCTCAGGCAGGATGAATTCGTGCTCAACTTTTGCGTTCGAAATCAAATCACAATGAATTAGTGCACAACTTTCGAGCACGAAATCAGAGTGGATTTCTGCATTACTTTTGCGCTCGAAATCAATTGTGAATTTTTGCATTACTTTTGCGCTCGATATCAAACTAATTATTGCAATAGTCTTGCGTTCGAAATACGAATTTAATTCTTGATATCATGAATTCTATTTTTTGATATCAAGAATTGAATTCTTGATATCAAGAAATGAATTCTTGATATCAAGAATTGATTTCTTGATATCAAGAAATGAATTCTTGATATCAAGAATTGATTTCTTGATATCAAGAAATGAATTCTGGATATCAAGAAATGATTTTCTGTTGTAAAGCAATGGTAATTCTTGATATCAAGAATTGAATTCTTGATATCAAGAAATGAATTCTTGATATCAAGAAGTCGAATTCTTGATATCAAGAATTGAATTCTTGATATCAAGAAATAGGAATAAATGTTAAAACGGCTTGCCATACGTGCGAGTTTGACATGATTAATTTGGCGTAGGGACAAAATGTAATCGCGGGATGGGGCGGGGGCGGGGGTGGTGGCCGGATGGGGTCCGGAAATCTCTCCCAGTAATGAACATAATTATATGGCTTTGCCGACTTTGCACTTAATCAAACAAAAAGAAGAAAGTTATTAAATTATGTTATTCCCTTATTACTTTCTAACTAAGTTAATGTCTAATCTAGCACTTGGACTTTTTATTCGACCTGATTTCTTGCCTTTTATAGTCAAAGCGCTGGATGGGCGCATCTATGACACGTACAATAAAACAAGGAGCTGCAAGTTGCTGTCAGTTGTTCTTGTTTTTGTTTATTGTTTATTGTCGGTACGTTCAATTTGAATATGTTCGCCGACAAGAAGTATAATTCAAATTTCATCCCATTTATTATGTTTATTTTCTTCTTCTTTTTTTTTTGATGCATATTGTAGTAGCGCTTTCAGACCATTATACACATAACCGCGAAAGGACATCATCGGGCCACCCTGGCTCCGTGCATTGAGCAGGCTTTTCAGCTGAAGTCCGAAAAATCAGCCAATGTTTCGAGGGTTCTTTGACGATTTTTTTTTTCTCACCCGTTCTCTACATAGTCTGACGTATCGGCTATTCGATTGTGTAACGAAAGGCTTCGAAGCAACAAAATCAATCAAAGACAAGTGTAAAAGTATCCCAATTCACCACCTGTCAAATTGACAATGTCCCAAAATGTCACAAAAGTAAAGTAAAAGTGTTCATTCACAAGTCAAGTTCTTCACTTATTAAATCAATCTCTGTCTGGTACGTTTTATTGGTCTGTTTTCGTTGTTAAACTCTCATAATTCTTTTTCACTCCATGATCGCCATTTTGCTAATGAATTATTCATAACGTACGCGTGCGAGTGCTGTACCCCTGTTTTGTCGAGTATCGCGCGCTGCGGCAGGTATTTGACCTGTCGTAGTGCGGCTGGTTATTAGCCGGTTTGATCCGTCACAGTATACGAACACCTCGGGATGGGGGTGGATAGTATGACGTCATAATATTAAAGGACCCTCATAACGAGGTTGAGTTTTCTGTCTAGTCTAGCCCCCCCCCCCCCCCCCCCCCCCCGATGCGCGGAGATGAACTCTTTCTATTTTGCACCTCTCTACTTGCTGAAATGTTGTAGTCTCCACACAGGATGTCATTAGTTGCCACAAGGTAGCTAGGACGGCCGCTTCGCCCACTCACGGGAAACGATTGCCGCAAAAAAAATAGCGCGACGAACTTGAAAATAGGATAATTATACCTTCTTTTTTGTTGGGGGGGGGGGGGGATCCTTAAAAATCTAACGTAGATGTTGAAGTAGTAAGCTCCTCAAATATGTAGAAAAAGTCAAGACTTCACTTTATAATCATGTAGTCACTATATGCAGGTTTGATTGTACTTTGTATTTGCGGGTGTATACACTCTAATACGCCTGCATATTATATTGTTTCTCCTCTAACTGGCACACAAAATTGTTCTGAGACCTCTTAGTATATCTATAGCCTAGATCTTGAAGAAATAGCTACTGAGAAATCGGGTTCTGTATTTAATACCCCTCTTGTGCAGTCTAACGAATTACTCAGACACAGAGTATTCATATAATGTCTTTCAGTGTTTTTTTTTTTTTAGTGCATCCGCGTAGAAATGCACTATTCGTCGCGGGGGAGGGGGGAGGGGGTGGGGGATTGGGTGCTTAAGGACTTGTTTCTTGTTAAATGTTGGCTTCAAACTGTAAGTGAAACGTACACGATGTGTACACGAGGTGTACAAGGTGACGTTGGCCAATCAAGAATGATGTGAACGCTATGGGCACAATGTGAACACACTGGAGTACACCCTTTATTCACGCGTTTTAACTAGTATGATCACGCTATCCGTTGCAGAGCGATTGCAGTGTGCTGATTGTGTTCACAGTGTGTTAACAGTGTGATATTTGTCAACACTACTATGAAATACGCCAAGTTAAAGGTATGGTGACAAGAAAACTGCCTCAAAATTGGGTTTTACTGTATCTAAGGTAGATTTTCATGAAGATTACTAATACAAACATATTTTCCTCGTGGGAAAACCCGGTAAAATAAAAAAATCAACTTGTAAATTCACTTTCGGAACCCCCGTAAAAAAACTGAGTCCCGGGCGAACACAAAATGACATCATCTTTGTGACGTCACCTGCAGGCAATCGCAGTTTAGCTCGGTCATAGACGTACACGCTGAGTGCAATACTGACACAGAGATATTATTTCCATTTGTTTCAATATTTGCAAACATTTGTTCAGGTTTATATCATGGACGATATACACTCAGATGTGTAGCTGCATCCTGCTACAATTCATTTCTTAGCAATTCTTAAGCATTTTCAGTAAAACCTCAATTTACAAGCAAAAACGAGTTTGTTTTACAAGCAAGTCATAGGCTCTGCATGTAAACAATGCACATTCCTCCGCGTTGCGGTCTGCATGTGATGTCATGAATCGGGTGACACGTGCGCACATTCCCGCTCTGCTATAAATGACTTTTTTTAGGAGCATGGAACGCCGATGCGTAATAAAGCAAAAAAGTTGCATGAAATTTACCTTTTTTTCCCAACTTAAGGATTTCTTTGAAAAAAAGAGTGTGGTATATCAATAAAGGCACATATTTAAAGCTATAAACCTGAATGAAAGCCGGGATTACCCCCCTCCTTTAACATGGTGAAAACAGTGTGTTCACACTGTGATCCACATTAAGAAACAAACGAGGATCACACTGTGATCCACACTGAGACACACAGTGATCCACATTGAGACACAGAGGGCGTTCATACTGTGATCTACATTGAGAAACACAGGATGATCACACTGTGATCTACATTGAGAAACACAGGAGGATCACACTGTGATCAACATTGAGAAACACAGGATGATCACACTGTGATCTACATTGAGAAACACAGGAGGATCACACTGTGATCAACATTGAGAAACACAGGAGGATCACACTGTGATCAACATTTAGAAACACAGGAGGATCACACTGTGATCCACATTGAGACACACAGTATGTTCACACTGTGATCAACACTGAGAAATACGAGTGTTCACACTGTGATCCACATTGAGACACACAGGTCGTTCATACTGTGATCCACATTTAGAAACACAGGAGGATCACACTGTGATCCACATTGAGACACACAGTATGTTCACACTGTGATCAACACTGAGAAACACGAGTGTTCACACTGTGATCCACATTGAGAAACACGGGGTGTTCGGACTGTGGTCCACTTTTCGAAACACAGGAGGATCACACTGTGATCCACATTGAGAAACACGGGGTGTTTTTCGTGATGGACAGACTGCACCTAATTTAAATTGTGTCTCATGTTTGTCTGTTTTACCCTTGAACTGGAATTTTAGGGTCACAACAGTGATTCTTTTATTATATTTGTATGAATTCACTTTTAAAAAAGTCATCCGTTTGCCAAGCTTAACAATTATTAATGGTGGTAAAAACTTTGTATTATTTAATTTCCTGTATGCACTTTACATATATTTAATAACAAATTTTAGTTCATTTTTTAGAGTTAGGGGGAAGAAGAATAATATTGATTGTAAAATGATACCGCTTTATTTTGATAAAATATGGAAATGTCAAGTTCTGGTCGAAATGGATAGCTTACATTTTTATTTCGGAAACATTTCCATAATTCATGAACGTTCGTCATCAAAACAATATCGGCCTTATTTTCTTTTATTGAAATATCAAATAAATGGTATAACTGTATGTATAATGTAAATAATAAAAGTCCTCTTGGGCAAAGGAATTTCTAATGATGTTTTGACGATTCGTGCGTATATCGGGACTCGAATAAATGTTTGATTTAAATTGATTTTTTCTTCACAATCAAAACATGTTTTCTTACAAAGAATTTCATCATCAATACATATAATATTTTTAAAGAAAAAGTACAATACACAATATATAGAGCTGCAATTAAACATTATCAATTACTTAACCAATTAATTCAAACTGCCGCAACATAATGTGAAGAACGGGAGAACTCAAAATGAGCAGATCTTGTATGATATTTAGTTCCCGGATGTTACTGTTCCTTATCAAAATTAATGATAAAAAATGGAGAAACAAAAACCGCGCACTCCTTGTCCTGCTGTCTTTTAAAAGTTCATAATTGAGTATCGGTGATAAACCTGTCTTTCAGAAAAGGTGTTCTTGGTAGTCAATTATGTCATCCGGATGTGTAACGTGTGAGTAACAACAGCTAAATACACAAAAGTCCTTACCAGAGCTGCAGATCATCTAACCTTTTCACTGTTTTCCAGGCATTTCTGTTGTAAAATGTGGACATTATTTTTAAAATGTGAGAAGGCTATATCGATTACAACGGCCGGAAGCACTTCACAATCGATAAACATGATAAACCATTTTCCAGAAAAGGTTGTTTTAGATTTGATCTGGGTATAATCAATTACTGGACGAGCAACATTTAAACAAAATAAAGTACACGAAAGGAACTAAAACATTACTTAATAGTGCGCAAACGACCTAAACAAGTACACACAATTCCTGAGCACCTGCATGAGCTTACAACGATAATTGTTTCTAAAGCAAACGTTGACATTATTAACGCACCTTGTCAGAAGATGATCGATCTTAGTGCCCGGAAGCTGCACATGATCGATTGACCCGCTTAGTTTCTCCGTAGCATGTCTAGTATCATCCTCTTCATATTGACGTTACAGTCTTAACATGCTAGAACAGAGGGCAAGAAGGGTGACATGACACTATGATAATTTCGCGATTATTTGCTCCAACGACATGTGCAACTCCGAAGATTGCGACATATGCTCCGCTCCGCCGACGTTTGCACCCAGCAGAGAAAGACTCAAACGACAAAAGCTCAACACATGTTTGTACCATTATAATAGGAATCTATGATTGAGCAGAATTGTAACAGTCGGTAGACATTTTGTCTTCCTCTACTATCCCCACTGCCAATAACCCTCAGCACTTGGTCTCCATCCTCCATAGTCCACGGCCATTGTAATTTTCAAGACCAGCTCTGAACAGGTTAAATCATTTGCGTTAGGACACTGTCTTCATAAACATATAAACGTACCCAGGATTTGTTCAAGGGGGTGTTTTAGATTCATTAAGTGGCGTAGTTACGGTGTGTTTGAATACCTAAGTACCTAACACAGTACATTTTCCCCGCCAAACGGGGGTGTTGAACACCCCATGCAAACACCCCCTTGGTACGCCTATGGGACACTTTGATGTTGCCAGTATAACATGCATCCGTCTTATACCATGTTGCACACAAGCCCAGTTTATATTCAGGGCCAGTTCTATTAAGCATGATTACTCATTTGAGTTTGGTATAAAACATAACCGTATTCGCCATAGACCACAACCCGAGTATTTTCAGGACCAGTCCTGAACGGGTTTAAAAGGGATACCTATGAGAGGAAAACGAACCAGTGCCATCTGCACACACGCGATTATTAGGTACGTGCGGGTTTTTACTTCCTCAGTAATTGATGGATGCATGCATATATTAATCCTTATATTACCATCATGCCAATGTAGTATGTTGTTACCCATTGGTGTTCTCATTCGGCGGGCTTTAAGGGTTTAATTTCAGAAGAGTGTTTGGCATACATGCATTCGGAGCCACCGTCCAGACAGTAAATATCAGACGAAGAAATGAGGGGCAAACTTTGCACTCTTCTTGACCTTACGTATAGCCCGCTTTTCAGATTTTAGCCACTTATGCTGTAACTCTTGTACCATAATTTAAAGGAATAGCTTGGATGTGGTTTACAACTCAAAATACCTGTGTAATGAATTCACTGGTTAGAAGTGATTATAATATTTTACAAGACTAGGAACTTAATCCTGAAACTCCATCACTTGGGTACATTTGAAACCTGTATTATTATCTTCCGCACCTTTTCACCTCTTTAGGAAGCCATTTTTATACTAAACGGAGCAACCTTCATGACCTTGTAGGTGCATCTGACATTATGAATGTCAATGTACTTCTGACATATCTGGCCCGATACCTATTTATACTCCATCTCGGGTAGAGATCGGCAAATTCTCTGCCAATTTATCTTAAAGTTTAACAATCTTAATTATATACTGCCAATTATTACCATCCATCCATGTTGACACGTTCTTGGCAAGTATGAACAAAACAGGGTTGCTCCTTTAACGACTACGTCTCGGATTATATTATGACCGTATCCTTACAACCAACTTCATTAGCCTTAAAGGGGTAGTTTAGTTTTGGTAGAGAGGGCGCTGCACATCGCAATTTTTTTGTGAGGTAATGAAAAACTGAGTGTCGAATTTGAGAGAACATGCAATTTTAATGGCAGAATAAACTTTATTTGGTCAAAATCAACCCAGAAACGGCTGAAATATAAATAAATATATCTGATCTTATAATTATTTGGGGCCCAAATAATTAGATGATTTTTTGAAATTTTTTTTTAAATGCTTGCACTTTTTCAAAAAATTTTAAAAGCGTTTTTAAATGGTTGTTGATGATCTCGCTATGTAATCATTATATCAACAAAACATCACATGCATAATTTTGGTTGAAAATGGTTGAAACCAATGCCTTTAAAAAAAGCGCCCTCTTGTGTTTGAATGGCTCTTTTTGAATGATAACAGGCGTTTTACTTGGTCGTTTGTAATTTTGTATACCTTTCGAGCAGGGTGGAGTTATAACTATTAGTTTATAATGTTACTGTGCAGGTTTTGGCTACTAAAGTTCAGCCTTACCAAAACTAAACTACCCCTTTAATCTGTTAGGCCGTTTAGTAGAACGATGCAGTTTGGCCCATATTTCAGAAAATACCCCAGGGTTAACTCATTCGCTCCTTGATATTGTGATTCCCATATACAGTGCTCATAAGTATAGCAATGGACGAGTTAATTTAAAGCTATTCACTGAAGTGCAGGGTACTTGTAGTTGAGTTTCATAAAGGCGAATATGGCGTCAAAATCACTATTAAATGTTACTGTTACCGTACAGTAAATGTCGTCATGTTGTCAGTACTAAAACATTCTTAAACAATAATAAAATCTCGCCTTTAATCAAAATGCCTAAAACAACACCCACATACTCAAATACTAATGCTAAAATGGGGCAATGTCACGCTCGAATATTTATGACGCTGGCAACGTCAACAATACGAATATTTTGAATACAGAATTCAAGCAAAACCTGCTTGCAATTATCATCCTTAAAAAAAATCGTCTACGAACAATATTAATGCTTATAGTATGCAGCTGACGTAACGTTTATACCCCTCACAATTTATTGGTTTTGATAACTTGACGTCAAACATTTTAAACTATAGCGCTGAATTGTGTTTGAAATTCAGCCAATACAGCCCAATTTAGAGGAGAAATAAAAATACACAATCGTATTTCCAGGATATATAGTCCGTAAGAGGGAATTATTTATGAGAAATCGTCTTTATTGTAATAAGCTATCTTTGGAATCGAGTTGCGGCATTGTTTCAATAAAACGCACTTAGACGCATCTGGAAAACCCACGCACGCTAATAAATGTGGTCCACGACAAACATGGTGATTCTTATGTCTAAATAATTCATTTGCGGAAAAGTATAGTCACCTTATATCTTGTCCCTCGTTTCCCATTGTTTGGTCAATTTGTATAATTTAATTCTGTTTTTAACCCATCTAAGACCATGTCATGTTGGTGTAACACGCATTCACCATACGTAGACAATGATGGAACATAGTCCGAATGGGTTTCGCTTACGACTCACAGGTATATAATATGTTGACAAATTTATTGTTGAGTTTCAAACTAAAGAAAAGGCTGCGGTATACTATGGTTTATGATATAAACAAATACCACTATCCATAGATATCTGCATTTGCTTCAAATCAGCCTGGTTTCATTATGTTGCTATATGAACATGGAAAACTATTCATTCAAATTTCCAAAATGCTTGAAATAGACATTGTGGGAAATTGCATTTTCTACACGGATAAGAAAATGCATAATACATTATGATTGTGTCGGTATAAAACGTCACATCAATTTGCTTGATCTGTTTTCTGGTAGAGAAAATTTGATTCCAAAAGTTTAATATCAGAAATTGTTTCATTTGGATATTACAAAAAAAAGTGATAAACACCTGTATATAACTTGTAAGAGGTACGAATACGAACCAAGTATAATGGCGTAGACCGTTAATCTGAATCAATCCTGACCGGGGGGAGGGGTCGTCGGACGAAGGTAGGGCGGCCCCGGAGGATTGGAGTCATTGTCTTTATTTATTTATTGTTCTTTCCACTCGGGCCTGGAGACGTGAGCCGGGAGCAGTGGGTTTTATAGTGTAATATAAGTATATTATATTAAATAATTTTATATGTAACAAATATTAAAACAACTGGGTTTGGGGGGGGGGGGGGGGGGGGTCTAGGGGAAATGTGAGGGTATGATTATTCGTTCGTTTTCATTTTCAAAATCTCAATCACATGTTATTCACATAAATGCAACAATTAACATGCATAGTCTGTGAGACGGTGTGTTTGATTCTACCATTCAGCAGAATTGCAAGGAAACCGCTGTTCTTTGTTGAGGTCACAATAATGCATGGGTAAAACCCATCGCCTCAATGAGCTACCCTTCTTCATTAACCTGCTCTCTAGTCTCTACTATTATTCTGCTATCCTCATAAGATTACACGATGACCCACCAGGTTACCGTAGGCAATGGGTTAACCTGTTCCCTACAAGACTTTGCAATTCCCACATGGTTAATACAGGTTTGTAAAGGTACCGTGGGCAATGCGTTAAGAAGGCTCATAAGGACGTGTCTCTAAACGCGATCACCATCGCAACGTACAGGTGGGTGGAACGAGATACATCACATCTACTTCCTTGGCCATCCCCGAAAATGCCAATCCAATTTTTATTTTCAGTTTCTAATACAGTCATGTACATAAGAAAACATTTTATAATTGAGAAAAGAACGAATGAAGTTTGGCCATGTAGAATTTATCAATTTACATTGTTTCAAATAATTATAGCAAACTTGTATACATTTCGGTAGGTGTTCGGCATTCTCTCGTTGGCTCAATGAAAAATGTGAATCTTAATTCACTGTCCTTCGTTTTACTTTGCTTTAATGTTGCCTTGAAATAATTGTATGTATCAAAATAATCGCTATAACTATAATGCTGCTATGCATGTAACTGTGAACATGTGAGTGAATGTATTGAATCCAGGGAAAGGCAAATTGTCTTTTCGTATCTACAATTAAACATGACGATCATATATAAGTAGAGTAGTATTGATAAGCTTCCTACGAATGGTCCTGTAATTATCAACATGTATGAAATCCTATTAATACCAGCATAGGGGGAAAACAACTACGTACATGTCCATAAACAAACAACAATGACTGACACGATTCTTACTTACTTAAAGGGGTCTAGTAACATTGTACGAATTCACTAAACCTACTTAGAACTCTTGCGGTTCTCTCATGACTTCCCAGCTAGCCACCTGACGTTGGGCCGATGTCGGAATTTGGTTGCCGGATGTCGGCATATCGCCGTTGGCTCGAGGTTAAAATGTCCGCCAGCCCAACATCGTCACGACGTCATTTTTGTGATATATTGGCATAACGTCATTTTCCGACAATGGCCCAACATCATCTCATGACATGATGTTGGGCCATTGTCGGAAAATGACGTTATGCCAATATATCACAAAAATGACGTCGTGACGATGTTGGGCTGGCGGACATTTTAACCTCGAGCCAACGGCGATATGCCGACATCCGGCAACCAAATTCCGACATCGGCCCAACGTCAGGTGGGCTAGCTGGGTTGCTGTATTCGTATTATATACCAATTGAAGCATGGGACAGATTTTTGGCTTTTTGAATTTCCTTTTCGTTAAAAAGATATTTACGATTGAAGTGGTCGGTATTTTAATTTTCCACTGTGTACAAAGTCAGTGCAATAAGATAGCGAATATCACTTTTCATTTTTGCTCTTTGCTTGAAACATCCATTTATAACGTGACATTTTCACACATTACTTTGTGGACACATCAGATCAGAATAATACACAATAATAACCAACCATTTATAATTTGTGCACATGTCAACACAGTTACCAGATCCCTTTAAAAAATCAAATATCACAAACATGATTCCAGCTCTTTAGCCTTGACTTACAATAATAAGCAATTATCAAAATACATGAAATCCTATTAATAACAGTCGGAAGAAAAAAAATCATAATATACTTATTATTTATCCAATACAGACTGACAGACAGGCGACACGGTATACCTTGACTTGAGTTGACTCATTTGGGAAAAGGCGGGAAAAGGTCAGGAAATAAAAACATATTTATATATAACTCCCTTGTTATACTTATGCCCTGTAACTATGATTATAAGCGTTCCGTGATATTCACGTGACATCGATGTCAGTGGCGTAACCTATATAGTTACGAAGGTTAAGGGGACGGGGGCTATACTTAAATGAATCTAGTAACTTTGTTGACACGTGCAAATACTGACGAAGGGTTGATCAAATGTGTGTTTCTGTGTTCTTATGACCACAGAGTGATGTGTGACAATATTTTAGTAATGCCTAGGTCACACATGCTCCGATTCGGGATAAGGCGCCTGTACCGATGCCACTTTTAGGGGAAATCTTGCGGGAATATTAAGGCGGCCGCACGGGTGCCGTGGCTATCATGTGGTCGCCGTTGCATTTTTCCTCGCCGTACGACGTCGTGGGAGGTTATAACGCAGAGTTTAACAACATTATGCATCGTACGATTTTTACTGGGCGTAAGCCCGCAGACACGTCGTGGAGAACATCGCACTGGCACCGCCAAGGGCACTTCACGGGCCCCAGTCAGTACGGACACCGTAGCATTTTTACGAATATCGTACGATTTTGCGACTCAAATTTGGGCCACTCAAATCGTACGGTAGTCTTAAGATGACAAAGATATCTTAAGAGTATCTTGCGATGTCCGTACGAGTCCCGTAAGTCGTCCGTATGAGCACTCAGATTGTAAGCACGGAAACCGTGCGATTTACCTTTACCATTTCCCAAAGTCATCCCACGTGTCCCGGCGAATATGTGACCACTACACAAAGATACCGCAGACATCGTACGATATCCCAACTCCCCAAAATCGTAGAAAATCCGCCGTATACGTAAAAAGATCGTGCGGCGCTCGGTGCATTTGTGACCTAGGCATTAGTGTCATTTGACCGATTAATGAGCGTAAATGCAAAGTGATATTCACAAACTCATTGCACTGACTTTGTAAACAGTTTAAATTCTCCACTAGATAATTTTAAATTCGAACACTTTACATATCTTTATTACGAAAGAGAAATTTGGAAAACCGAAACATTTTCCATCATTCTATTGATAATACAAATACATTGATGCATGCATTGAGAACCGCTAGAATTCGAAGTAAATTTGGTTGATTTTGATAATGACAATCCCTTTAAGTATCCTATATTTGCATTTGTATCCCCAGTGAGGAAGTGTGGTCCGACTAATTGGAAGATGGGGGGGGGGGGGGGGGGGGGGGAGAGAAGAACGCTCTTTTGTGTTTCTTTATTATCTTGGTTTCGAATTTTTCACTTTTATGTTTTATACAATTTTTTGGGGTCAACTTTGTTATGTTATTAATTAATTAATTAATTCATCAATTTTATTTATCTATTTATTTATTATTATTTATTTATTTATTTATTACTAAACATCATTATTTTAACCGATTGCCTACGGGAACCTATAATAGGGGTCCTGCATTTACTCCATGAGGATTTCAAAATCTAGAAGGGACAATGATTATTATATTATATTATACCCCCTGACTACTCTTGAGTATATTTCTTCTTCTTCTTTAATCTACAGGCTGTATATCCAAATGCAGAGGGTGTCGCCGGAAAGTATATCACAAGCTTCTCCGCTGAGCGAGGTAGGTTGCCTCAGCCAGTGTCAAATCCATCTATCCATCTACTTCGTGGCCTGCCGTGTGGTCTGTTCCCTAGCTGATGTCAACTAATTATATATTTCAGCAAATTTGACCTCCTTTAATCCATGTCTTGGTCAAACATAAGTATGCCACGCCATTTTATTGACATTTCCTCGCATATATACCTTGACCGACATCGGAAATGGCTTCCAGCGATTCGGAAGAGGCTACTTTAAGCCTGCGTCACAAATGCAACGGACCTCGGCCGAATTCATAGATCGCCAGAGAGTCGCCGAATTTAAATCCGCCAGGGAGTCGAGCGTATTTTCCGCTTGAAATCTACCCCGTCACATATTGGACGGGGCTCGGGCGAACCCTATGGACATTAGTGATTAGAAATCAGGCGCCCGTCAGTAAACAAAAGAAGTCGAGCGAAAATCGCTGAATTTGGGAGCAGGTTTCGGTGCCCTGCGAACGTCGGCCGAATCCTAAAAAACGCGGCGGAGTCCGTAGTTATCGAGCAGACACCGGTCGTATTCCTGGCGAAAATGCCCTTTTGAGCTCGCAGAGAAGTCGGGCGGGCTCCGTTTTGGAAATGTGACGGCTACTTTAAAGGGGAAAAGGTATTCACGATACACCTGTTCGCTGCACCTTTATTACTAGTGATTATGGGTGAACGGGTAAACCTTTTTGTGGGGGGGGGGGGGGGGGGGGGACTTTGGCCGATTACAATAATTCGGTGCAATTCTTGACTTTTATTTTATGCTCGTCTGATAATGATATTATTACATTTTGCATTTGCATCATTGCATTTTTAAGGACTGAATCTGATTTTGGTATGGAAATCGTTTTTGAAATGTATATTTATAGTGATGTGAATAAGAAAATCATGAATATGTAATGTTAATTTAAAGACACAAAATAATGTGTCTGTAATAGACTTGGATGCAACTATTTTATGTTTTTATATTCAATATGATTCACTTAGAAATTGTAGTCAATTAGGAATTTTCACTGATTTATAAAGTATTGTATATGATGTTATGTTGATATTTACACAGAATGAATTTCCAGTTTTTAACAATAATAATGAATACATCTAAATCTAATCTTATTTGAACGAGTTTGCCCCAACTTTGATTATTTTGCCGTAATTCGAATGTTTTTTAATGTATGATATCAGATGCCCTCCCCAATTATTAGATGATTTGTCGCGCAAATAAATCGAGTGGAGCCTAGGGAGGGGGGGGGGGGGGGGGGGGGGGTCAGTCTCCCAACCTCTTATCATTCGCTTGTGCCTTTTATATTCTTGAACAGTATTTGGATTCTGTACATCGTTTTAATGCGTTCTTTACAGATATAACTCATAAAGACAATGACTTAAAACGCATATAAACAACAAAACAAAAACTTGTAAAAAGACAACCACAGGTCCAACAACATTATGATCATAACAATTTTATTATTGGACGTAATAATTATCAGAAACAATCAAGTTGACCCTTCAAATAATCCCGTAGTAGTTGAAATCTTGCTATGTAACATTTTCTTCTTCATCAAAATGATAATACTATAAATTTGGTTCTCTATATCGTTCGATACTATGCGCAGCTTTTCCAAAGCGTTATTCACTATAATCATGATAATTACTTGTACTACTAAATCAAACTCCTGGGGAATTTTCAGCTTATATTTCGGTCGGTCGGTCGGTCGGTGAAAGAAAAAAGGATAAGGTTTTACGTCTAGGTTTTACACACAGAATATAAACATGTACGTATGAAATGTTCAATCGCATGACTGCGAAATAAAAACGGTATTGGGCAGTTTAATTTCGGGGTGTTTTTCCCGTGATTACCAAGGGTATCAAACATACGATCTGGTGGGATCGTCCCGAGACTCAATTGTTTTCCGATGCCTCCCGCTATTATTTGTTTGTTTTAAATCTATTATCAGCTTACCATCATTGCTTACGGACAGAAGATTTGTTATACGCTCGAGACTCGTGCACCATGGGAAATAAGGAGCGAAGCAATAACACTGGCAAGGACAGGTGTTAGTGCAAAAATGAGCTAAGTCCGTATAGTATATTACGAGGAATTCGTGTTCGCTTGTCCGAGTTTTTAACACATGCGAAGTAGGTCATATTGTATTTATTGCTGTATTTATGTATGTATGGTTTTTTTTATTGATATGTAGCTAGCTGACCAACAAATATATTTCAACTATAAGATTGTGTTTTTATTGAAATTGCAATAAGCGCACCGCCGATTGAGAGGACGATTCAGATTCATAATATAGTTTTAATCAATTTTAATTGTTCGTTAGCAAAGTAAATAAAGTAATCAATTATGTCTTCTATATACTGTCTGATGAATAATTATTTACTTGTTAATATTAAAGTAAATTGAAAATCAATGAATATACCAAGAAGGAAGCGGAAATTGTGACGTTGCTGGTTTCTGTAAGAGGTCACTTCTATATAAGCAATATAAATAGATACTAAATAGATGATACAAATATGACAAAACCATACACGCCATGTTTGTCTATCCCTCACCATGGTAACGAGATGGTTGACGCCCCCTTTTCCCCTCATTATGGGATAACTTTGGTTATGCCCCCGATTACACGAGAGAGATAGTTTGGGGGCAACGCTCTTAATAATGCATTTATGACAAGAATGGCCACAGACACCGCATCAAAACTGTCATAACAAACAATAAACAATTCCTTCCGTAAATATGATAATCAAGGATTTATTATAAATTAAACGTTGGGGTTATATATTTTGAACGAGGGGACAAGTGCCTGTTTTTAATTTCTATAGTAATACGATTTACGATTACAATTATTGTATTCACTTATACTTATTCTTCTCCCGACAATTATGTGTTTTTAGATAGGGGGAGGTGGTTTGGGGCAGTGTGGGAGGCAGGAAATATCCACGAGGGGTGCATTTCTCCTCATTCCCCACGTGACCCATTCTCATGACGCCACTGATTAATGGACAAAGAAGAGGGAACGATGGTAAATGTAAAACACACACACGCACACCCCTAGCTTGAAAAATGGTCGAGTCCGCGTTTCACCGGGAGTGAGGGGAGCCCTGGTAATTAGTGGAAAGTATATATCACCGGAACGATTGCCAGTTGGCGCCAAAAACGAGTGAACGACGGACAAAAAAGCGCGGGAAACCACTTGCATAAAAACCTCCACACACTGACCACGCACGAGTAGAAACCGCAACCAAGGCGGAAGAAGATTTTGGACACTAGCTTTGCAAGACAAGACTCCCCCTTCAAACAAATTTGTAGAAGAAAATCACCAACTCCTTCAAATCGTTCTTATTATTATTATTTGAGAAAACTACAAGGTATCACTTTCTGCAGCGGAAGAAGAGGTTGAGCACCAAAGGGCGGCTTCAGTGCGGTAATCCAACATAAAGGAAAGCAACCACATAGTCTAGATTTCTGCAAAAATCCAAGGTAAGCTCACGGGAAACCAAACTTTTCATATTCATTTGGTGTTTTTTTTAAAATCAATGTAGGGTAAAGTATTTTAATCATTTGATCCAATACTTTATGTTCTCCGTTCCTATATCTTCACAAATTCGGCATAGAAATGATATTTTTCGTTTTAAGAAAAAGAAAACAGCATCGTATTGAAAATGATGTTTTAACGGTGAAGGAATATAGCAAGAAGTTGATTATTGGCACTCATTGCTTTTAAAGGCGTTCTCTTGTAATCGCCTATCATCCCTCTAATTCTTTCTCTCACCAAGATTGTTCCATATGTTTAAATTGTTAACATGATTATTTTCAAGGCTTTACCGAGGTAAAAACATACTTTTTAGTATAAAATCATGACTCTGTTTGATTCATTTGTATGTTTTGAACTTCTATATTTTGTAAAAAAAGAAAGAAAAAAGAAGAAGGACCAAATACAAATCTTTTCTATCATTTTATTTTGCTATAATACACAAATTGTTAAAATATCGTTAAAGGGATCTAGTAACACTGTCAACAGCCACACAATTCACTTATAACTCTAGCGGATCTCACATACCTCATTGTACATACAATGAGGTATGTGAGATCCGCTAGAGTTATAAGTGAATTACCTTTCGGTCGTCCATATTACTCTTTCGATTCACTACGAGATTATAAAATCCCCATAGACTTTGTACATAGTCCACCCGGTTCCTGTAAGCAACGGGTTAAATGATGTGTATGAGTGATCATGTTTGAATTCTATTGTGGAGAATTTCAACTGTGTACAAAGTCCGTGCAATTAACTGTGATTATCACTTTGTACGTTAGCTCAAATACTCGCTCATATAATACTCATTTACCATGGAACGTTCACACATCACTCAGTTGACATTTCAGATTAAACAAAAATACAAATTCTATATCAACCCGTCTTCTTTAGTTTTTGCACATGTCAACAAGCTATTAAACTAGGTCCCTTTAATGCGTTTACCAATAACTGTAATTGAAAAAAGGGAGGAAAATTATACCTTTTCGATTTCCGGTACGATTATCGTGATTTATGGCGCGGGCGGTTTTACATTAACGGATTATAATAAAGTGATGGTTGATTTTTCTGGATCAATCTCTGCCGGAAGTTTTCTGTAAAATTATTTGTTTCCCAGACGTGTGTTTGATTTTGCATGGGAGAGAGAGCGATTAAGTATTGAATATAAAAGTGAGCGATTTAGTTTTCTATTCCTGCAACATAAACGCCTGTTTAATATATAATATTGTCGTATTTTATAGCGAAGTAAATTCGAAGTCATTTGATTTTTGTTATTCAATTGACTGAGTAGCTTTGTCATTTTTGTTGTCACGTGAAAGCACATCAGTTAGTTAGACGTATATTAACATAATAATTTTGTCAAGTTTTAAGTTTGTTTGTATATTCTTTTCATTTTGAACAGAAAGGGTAAAATTCATTTAAAATTATATTGAAAATCATAGACGATATAAGTACGATTATAAAATTATAATTACTGTTGTATTTTTGGGGTGAAAATAGATAATTTGTATTTCATTAGTTGAGTCAGCAATCATATAAACTTATTTGTATATCTACTTTAATGTTTTAATTGTATGCTTATATACTTTACATTTTGAATCCCAAGCTAATTGATTTTAATAGATCAAAATCAGGTGAAAATGACTTATGTAAACAAGAACATATACAATACACAATCTAAAGAATAAATAATCCTATATTGTCGAGTTAAAGGGATAGTTGAGTTTTGGTAAAGAGAGTACAGTTTTGGTCAAACTGAATTTTAGTAACCAAAACCTGCACCATTACATTACAAACTAATAGTTATAACTCCACCATGCTCGAAAGGAATACAAAATTACCAATGACTAAGTAAAAAGCCCGTTATCATTAAAAAAAGAGCCGTTAAAACTCAAGAGGGCGCTCTCTAAACACTCGTCGGCTTCAACCATTTAAAATAAAATATTGTGCATGTGATGTTTCGTTGAAATAGTGATTAGATAGAAAGATAATCAACAACTATTTAAAAACCTCTTTTGTAAATTTTTTGATAAGAGGAAGCATTTAAAAAAAAAGATTTAACGGCTGGTTCAAAATTATCGAATAATTGTGGGGCCCCACATTTATTACAAAAGGTCATGTTTATGGATATTTCAGCCATTTCTGAACCGATATTTTTCTAATTTTTTGATTATTTGAATGTGATACAATTAATTATCAATTTTCGCTTCTTCGTTAGCTGAATAATGTTCTTTTTCTATTAAACATCATCTAAAACAATCTAACGATGATATTGTATGATTGAAATCTCAAATATGACTTTTTGAAAAATAGTACGAAGTTAATGTATCATAATAATGATGCATTGTTTGACCATTTTGATGACAATTTCAGAACTTCTCAAATAACTATTTGAAACCATGGGCCCCGTTTCATCTGAAGACCGTCCTATGACCGTGACAATGCTGAATTATGTACAGTATGTACGTAATTCAGTCAGAGTCACGTGACAGTTAAAGACCGTCCTATGACCGTGACAATGCTAAACTATGTACAGTATGTACGTAATTCAGTCAGAGTCACGTGACAGTTAAAGACCGTCCTATGACCGTGATAATGCTGAATTATGTACAGTATGTACGTAATTCAGTCAGAGTCACGTGACAGTTAAGACGGTCTTTAGATAAGACCCTTTCATGAAATGGGGCCAATAAGAATACAATAAACCTAAGTTATCCTAGGCTGAAAGTAAAAACAAAATTGGAACATAGAAATGGTATCCACATTTGAGCAATACATTAGCACATTTTAAACAATAACAACATTTCAAAATATGTAGTAACACATCATATTGAATACTTAAAGGTGCACATGAAAAGTGTCAGATATTGCCCAAAATGACATTTGATACTTCAATCCTATACCAAAATCATTGTAAGATATGTCCGAATGATGTGTGAAAGTTTCATTGAAAAAACCCCACTGCTTTCCTGGTTAAATAAGCGAAAATTTGCGTCAGCTTTTACAACTAATTACAGTATGACGTTTATGACCGTTTATAAACGCTCTTGAGCTGAATGATTATCAATGATATACTCGTCATACTAAAGGGGCATTTGAAAAAATCTAACCCTATTTTATTCTTCTCTTACCATATGCCAAACAATACGGTAGAAGAGAAAATGTGGACAATTGTAACATTAATAAAGGGTACCCATTTTAAGCACTTATCTTTACTTACATAAGCACACTGAACATTCGCAACATTCAAAGTAATCACTTTCCGAAATCATAATAATAACTCCAATATAAATGTAGAATACGATGTTTGTAATAAGGATAATCTCGTCCGAATCGGGCTTAAAGCGTTGTATATTAAAGCGAAATGACAGTACTGGGAAATGCCCCACCCACAAAACATAGGAAAAAATACGCTCTTTTCACCAACCATGTGAAAGAATATATCATAACTTATCCGTTAATGTCAAGATTGTGACACAAACTGCGTTGAAATTGAATATTTGAGCAATAAAATGTTCGAAATTAAAACTATCAGCCGCTGACAGCATTAAACCGCATGTTCGCGGCTGCGTGAAATGCCTATATGGTAGATCTTCAACCACGTGCGCTCCGGGCGCGAATGGGCGTATAGCTACGCTGGCATATAGGGCCGAATTGGTGGTGAATTTAGTCCCAATGTCAGTGGCATGAATAAACATTTCAACTAATATTGCTTCATTTAACGATACTAAGGTTCGAATTTTTCCACACAACCCTTGTTATACTATTTCAACAATACTAATCAATTAGTAAAGGCCAATCAAGTTATTTTTGGTAATTTTCACAAAACGAACATTTGGCTTTAATAATAATAAGTTAGACGTCTAACACATTATCATTGTTCAAGCTTCAAAATGATTTATATTCTTTTCATTTTCAACGGAAAATGTACAAAACATTTGAGCAAAATCTTACTTTAGCACATTGAACATTAACAACCTTTCAAAGTAATTGTTCAAAATCATATTGAAAACTAATTATTCCTTTAAAGAAAATAAGTAACAAGTATAACATTAATAAAGGGTTGCCAATTTTAGCACTTACCTTTACTTACATAAGCACAGTGAACATTCGCAACATTCAAAGTAATCATAGTCCCACATTTAAAATACAACAAGCAACGTTTTAAAAAATAAAACAATAATTATCTGGTCTGAATCGGGCTTAAAGCGTCCTATTAATAATTCATGTTCATTCCTTTCCTTAAGTAAAAATATACGTGTATATATGTATATAAAATACAATTTGTTAAATCCTGGCCTAATTTGATCCCACTAAATTCGGAGTTAATACGATTGGGACGAAGATTACGTGTAGTATTTCCCTAGACAAATCCTGCGGTTCAGAATGCCCACTAGTGAACTGCAGAAGCTGGGCAGTCTGGACATACAGGCACCTTTTTGCCGGGGGGGGGGGGGGGGGTGCTGCATCCCACTAGCCACCCCCCCCCCCCCCCCCCCCCTCCTCCTCCCCGTACGTCTATGCAGGACAGTAATTTGTCAAATCATTTAACAGGAAGGATGAAGGAGGAGACCTTTAACAAATTGGATTGTTTCATATTTATGAATAGGATATTGCCCTGTAAAATCCTTTAAGCACATTAAGCGTAGGTACAAATATTTGCAAGTTACATGCATGTATATAGCTAACAAAATATATATAATGGTCTTATGAAATACCAATGTGTACATTATACATGTATATTATTAACTACACGTAACTAAAAATATGTACATAATTATGTGCCCTGTCACCACAAGACACTAATAAAGTCAATTTTAATTTTGTTAGTTTGGTGTATTTATGGATTATCCAGGATCCTCGCTTTCCCGTGATTTAGACGTTTTATTATAACAGGTTTATTCTGGCCAATTTATAATGTTTTATATTTTATTATCAGTCAAAATCGTGTACTGGTGAGTAAATGGTCATATGCAAAAGACTGGTATAACTATAAGTTTACTTTGCTCATAATATTTGTTCCAATTGCATGCCGAGTGGCAATGTACGGTGTTTTTAAAGGAGAATTCCGGACGATTTTAAAACAAATACAGTGTATTGGAAATAAATCTAGGGATGTGCTTGAATATTTTCAGGATTTGACTCACTTTGGTTGATTTCTAAGAGATGTTTCTAATGTCATTAACTCTGAGGAAATAATTAAATTTACCGCACACAATCATGAGACCCTTACGTAGCACCCTCACTTTGCTCAATTTCTTGAGTAGGCTTGAATCCGGTGCCACTGCATTGTGATCAATTCATGTGTCATTTATAATAGCCGGTCATGCAGAGCCAGCAAATTCAATAACCACGTTTACAGAACTGTGTGTCTATTCAAATTCCAATGAAAGCCAAACGTGTTACAATATCGGGCAGGCAAGTATTTTCAAACGGTTCAACAATGAAGTAATGCTCAAAGGCACGGTCAGTGGCGCAGCGTGGACTAAACTATTCATGATCGAGCATTGTATTGGTCCGATCAAAAGAACACATTCGCTGCAGTGTAAAAACATAGATAGGCGCATAGTGAGGGTCGCACGTCACAAATTGGTGCATTGTGGGATAGAACAAGCTCGCTCGCGAATTTGTGTCATTAGAATTTTTTCAAAACCAATTATAAGAACCCACAATCATAATTTTTTCATACAAAATAGTGTTTATTGACCTAGAATATCTGTCTTTCAATCATTAGAAGCTTGAAATCGTATGGAAGTCCACTTTAAAGGGCGACATCCGTCCTCGCCAGTGATGGTGCTTTTGGATGCGAAATGACCATGAATTGATAAAAAGAAGCATATGTGTTGCCCTTTAATTAAACATATCTTGTCAACTACAAAGATGGAGAGTCTGTATTAAAATATGTTCCACTGTGTCCCTCTCTTATTTAGTAAAATTTTCTTTTTTTGTGTAATGATTTGTTTTACAGAAATGTTCCGCCTTCTGACCTGACCTTCAAATTTGTTGGTGTCTTTCATAACGATAACTGATCCGCTAACATTAATACATATTTTGTACAAGTAATGTTTTGTGTCATTGATAATGGTAATTGTATGACTCGTTTCATCCAAGTCTAAGTATATAGGCTTATATGGTTACAACATTGGAACCAAAACCATGTCTGTCTGCTTTATGGCCCGGTCAGATATCAACGGATAGCGGAAACGAATGCCCAACGAATAGAAAATTTGCGAAATGAAATTATCCGGTGATGAAAGTCGTCTCCATTGCTTTATGTACAAAACATAGAACAACGTACATCGCCGGACAAGGAACGGACAAGAAACGCATACGAACGGAGACAAACGGATGGAAAATGTAGCTTCCGAGTAAGATCTACGAAAGCTAGTATCTTATACATCCGCTGTGAGATTCGCCACTCTTAGCGAAATTTATGAACTTGGCTAAAAGAGAAAATGATTGTAAAAAGAGAAAATGATTGTAATATGATTTGTTAAACTGTATGGAACTTAAATTGAAATAAATAAATGCCTGCTGGAAAGGTGAAAGAAAAACAAAAAATACTTGGCTTGTTGGTGTCTGTAATGGTAATGAGGGTTAAGTCGTTTCTTTGATCAGTTGATGATGCTATAACTGTATGGCTTATTCAATTATATTCCAAACGAAGTTACATCTACGAATGCCGACAACCTGTCTTGTATATCCGCTGTATCTTGTAAGTTCCGTCATTCTTACTGAAATTCATGACCTTGACATATCGGTGCCTGTTTATAATGATACATTTTTCGCCGGAAAGATTGGTACATTTTTGGTGTCATCGATAAATGTCACTGCATGGGCTTTTCCCTTCCAAGATACATCTATGAAAGCCAACACCCTGTTGTTCCGTTGTAAGGTAAAAGTTTCAACAATCTTCCGGTAAAGGTATATACCGCTACGCTCAAAATTGTCGTCCATGTGCAACGTGTCCGTTTCATCTGCTTAAGTTTCAGTAATGCGCAAACTGTAGACCGAAATACCAGTATCTTAACGGGCATTTTATGATAGGTATGTTTTAAATAGCTAGAATAGTTTCATCTTAAGTCTAGCATACATGATTGATCTATAAAGTAAGTAGGCTATTGTTTAAGTTGCCTACTAGGTTGAATGATGGGCTATATTTTGTTACCTAATACAGTTAATTTAATAAGCAACTATTAAATTCAACTTTTTTCATTATTAGCGCTCTCTTAAAAATATCGAGTTAGCATTAAACTAAGTTTGCGGGGTTTGATGGATATAGGAACTGGTCTTTTTATAATTATACATACACAATCATGTTTTCTTCACAGGATGTTGGTAGACCAAGTATATAAATGTCCCCATGTATTTGGAACGTGACGGTGAAAAGAACATTACGATCGAACACCTCCCTGTTGGAAAATCATTGAATTTGTCACTTCTTCTGGTTGTCGAGTTACATTTGGAAGAAATTCAATAGCATACATGGTAAAATGGGTCCTAAGAATGCTAAGTGACCGCGGTAGATGCATGCATATCAAATAACACTTTTAGTGTTGTTTTCTTCTTCAGGAAGCGGGTGAATCGCGGGTTCGATTATGACCCCTCTCCATTTCGTCGAAAGAGAGAAGAAAACAAGAAACTCAAAATAACTGTACCCCATCGCCGTTTGCCGAAATTAAAGGCTGTCATGCGTGGGGATGCAGAGGGCACTGTTCTAAATGCCACGCCGTGTTTCGCCATTTTAAACTAGGCTTGTTTGTGCGCACTGCATACTAATATTATGCCCGTTCACGAGGGCTTGTTTAGTGCGATTTGAATCACGATCAGAATTTCGAAATTATTTGCCCCCGTTCACACGAAGGAAAATAATGTCGAAATTTCCATCGCGATTCAAATTTCGAAATTATTTGCGCCCGTTCACATACAGAAAAAACTTGCACTAGCTCAGACCGCATTCAGAACCGCATGCGAACCGCATGCGTACTTGTATGACCAAAACGCTTTGCATGATGGGATATATATTAGGGCCCGTTCTCACTGGCGCAAATAATCGCGATGCAAAATTTCGAAATTTGCATCGCGATCCAAATTTCGAAATGTTTTGCCGTGTGGACATACAATTTTGAAAATAATCGCGATGAGGATCGCGATGCAAATCACGATAAGTTCTGCGATTTTCAGAAATCATCGCGATTATTTGGATTTATGGTGATTATTTGGCGCGCGCTGCGTGTGTGAACGGTCAACAGAAAAATAATTTAGAAATTCTGATCGCGATGCAAATCGCGCTAATTAAGCCAGTGAGAACGGGGCCTATTGTGTTTATATCTTTTTTTTTTTGGGTGACGTTCACACACGCGCCGCGCGCGGCAAATGATAGCGATTATTTGTTAATAATCGCGATTATTTCACAAAATTGCAGAACTTAGCACGATTTGCATCGCGGTAGGTGCCTATAACAATGTTGAATTTGGATCTAAAGCCACACACAGAGCCGCGTCGACCCGGTTCGACTGTTTTTTCAGTCAAGCTAGAGTCGGGCCCTATAAAGTCGGAGCCGATTCATCATGTTGAATCGGCCCCGACTGGCTTCCGACTGGCTCCCGACTGGCAACATTGGAGTCGTGAGGCAGAGCACACTGACCTGATCCGACTGAATACCAGTCGGATCGGGTCGAGTCGGCTCAGTGTGCGTTGGGCTTAAAGTAGTGAGTTGGCGTGCAGGGGATTGATAAAAAACGAACCGAGAAGGGCGCCACATCTCGTAATATATAGCGTGTCCTTTAAAGTATATAAGTAAATCTGAATCATGTTAATGGAGTAATGAGGTTCGTGGGTTCGAATCCCACTTCAGACTTTGGTTAATATCTGAACAAGTGGGAACACCTCACTGTCAATCCAGCACTCAAGTCTAAAGTAGTGAGATGGCATTTGATAAGATGTGGGGGGATTTATTAACGATATCAAACGATGAGCCCTTAAGTAGGCATATATCTGGATGGATTGATATGAAGGGTCGAGAGTCCCACTTTGGTTAATACCTGAAGAAAAAAACCCGACTCTTTGTCAATTCAACGATAAAATCTAAACCGTTGAGTTGGCATTTGATTAGATATAAGGGCTAGATAAAACACTACATCAAGATGGGCAACCGCACCTCATAATAGCGTGACCTTGACACGATCGAGTGCTCTACAAACCACATCTTCGCTCTCTTGGTTATTATGCTATTACCACTGCTTACAACCTTTGTGGTATTACCTTAATAAAAGACAACCAATCCATCATCGAGTTTAAAGGTACCCTGGTTACATTGGCAGAGGACGAATTGCAACGCTGTTGGAAGGTAAAACACCAGTGGAAGAACCCCATGGAAGAACTGGACCATTTTGAAAATGGTCCTGAAAATGGGCTTTCAACCGTTTGTCTATACTTTACATATTTACTTTATACTTTCTTATCATTTGAAATGTGCGTTATCATGTGTGATTTTTAAAAACTGGTATGTATATAATTATATCGGATTACGGAAATAAAAACAAACAAACAAAACCAGTATTCATGAGTATGACACAAGTAAGATGGTGTGAAAGCGAGCAAGCTATGAAAATATTATAATTTTGTATAGAAGCGTTTGATGTATTCAAACGCTCCTGCGAAACACACGTTCGTTTTTAATATTGTTTTATTCGTCATTTTGTTCCTAATCAACGCAAAAACTAATATGTTTGCTTTGAAATGCTCACATTATTTTGTTTTGCAAGCATTATAGACAGTTACCCTCATCATGGTTATATGATCCGCCCCACCGTATGTTTGTGTTACATGAAACATAACAAGATAGCACACTTATAATCGGTTTCAACTCAAAAATAATATCCAACAATACCCCTTACTCTTATCAACTCTCATGGTAAATGGGATATTGTTGGAACATAATATCATCACTATTTGTCTTTACAAAGACATACATTTTAATAATAATATAAACAAAATTCGTGCAATACGTTTTATATGCAAACCAACGTACACGTATATAGTTACTATACCATGTCTATGATTATGATTAATTTGGACATTTCAATCATTCTTACACAAGTATACAGCTGGACACCTGCATTTATAATTATTGACGTGAAAGGAAATTACTTTTTTTCTGGACCTCACTCTTCCGAGAATTAGTAAAATTATCCAAATTGAAATCGTGGACACAGAGTGGTCATTTTTATCGTGGTCGTGTTGAGAAAAAAAGGGCTAGGATTTCTAGTACTTGATACAGTTTGTAGTCCTCCACTTTATACTGCAGTGTAGGTCAGATATTGATTGTTCCGAAAGCTGAGTGAAAGTCTAACACCAGTCCATGAGTTAATTGTTATCTCGATTTTCTGTTAATCCTGAAAAACATAGTTGTATGTACTCAGCATAAGCCACATTTAATCTGAAAATGATATTGGTATATTGATCTAGATTTTTATTTCTCTATCTACCTATCTATCTATCTATCTATCTATATATAATATCTATCTATACAGGGTGGCCCAGAAATAACGGAACGGGGCACTTCCCCAAAATAAAGTAACGAAATGACTGTGTCCATCGGATAGTGTGTCCTTTTCAAATGAAACATTGATACCAAGAACATTAATTTTGGTCGTGTTTTTTTGTTTTAGAGCGCTGTGAGTGACACCATGTCAGGGTTCATTTTTCTTCCATTTTGACTGACCTATTGGCTAAAGAATGACCCGAACGGCTCGTCATAGAATTACGATGCACAATGATGCGGACACCTTTGTTAGTGTGCATTCGACTGACATAGCCACAGCACCGTAATTTTATGCCGAGCCGTTCGGGGGTCATTCTTTAGCCAATAGGTCAGTCAAAATGGAAGGAAAAAATGAACCCTGACATGGTGTCACTCACAGCGCTCTAAAACAAAAACTACACGACCAAAATTAATGTTCTTGGTATCAATTTTCATTTGAAAAGACACACTATCCGATGGACCCAGGTCATTTCGTTGCTTTATTTTGGGAAGTGCCCCGTTCCGTTATTTCTGGGCCACCCTGTATAGGTAAAAAGTTCTGCTCAGAGTCGAAATGTAAGAAAACAAACAAAAGTGATATAAATTACTCCTCGAATTTGTATTTATTTTTGGTAATTAATCACGGAGTATTTTATTAACTTTTGTTGCTATTATATCTATATATCTATCTATCTATATATCTATCTATCTATCTATCCTATCTATCTATCTATCTATCTATCTATCTATCTATCTATCTATCTATCTATCTATCTTATCTATTATCTATCTATCTATCTATCTATTATATATCTATCTATCTATCTATCTATCTATCTATCTATCTAGCTATCTATCTATCTATATATCTATCTATATATCTTACTTTTACTTATATCTTATATATCTTACTTTACTATATATCCATTTACTTTTTGAAGAGGAAAGAAACCGGTCGAAAGTAATTGAATAAAGACATAACCAAGGAATTCTAGCGTGTTTTATCGAGTTTATTTTATTGACTTTTTTATATCTATTTATATCTATCTATCTATCTATCTATCTATCTATCTATCTATCTATCTATCTATCTATCTATATATCTATCTATCTATCTATCTATCTATCTATCTATCTATCTATCTATCTATCTATCTATCTATCTATCTGTCTATATATCTATCTCTATTCCTGGTCCATCATCAATCGAGCCCTAATTCTTCTATTTGCCAACTCTCCATTGTCTCCACCTCATAGCTACTTCTCTCGCATTAAAAGTTGCTTAATTTGCACTTTTCGGCCTGTTGAAGTTGACTGTTTACTGGCACTTCTGGTCCAGAATAAACTGAGGCGCGAGGGGCCATGCAAACACTTCTTTATCCAAGCAGTTGAAGTTTTCCGTCGTCGCAATCGAGGCGATCTGAATTCTAAGCTCGTTTCGGTTCTTCATTCCTTAATCCCGTTTCCACAGGTATTTTCTCCTTGCCATATAGTTAATAACACAGGATCATTGGGTTAAGGTGGGACTGGTGGGTAATGGGTAATATTGTTCATGTTACCTGGGTGTTGAAGAAGTGTAAAAACTATAGTACTAGTCTTCTTGATCACGAAATATGCAGAATTGCTAAACACTGACAACTCTTTGCAAGATGTGAACTTGCAGATCTCGAATTATTGCGAGGGAGATACCTTATAACAGAATGCACCGATGGTTTAGGTTCATTTGAGGAGAGAGTAAAGGTCAGAATGACAGGGGTGGCAGTGTTGGGGGTGTGGGAAGAAGGGGGCAACTGACCACCCCCCTCGCCGCTCCTGTGTCGAGTAACTCTCATCCCCTCACTGTCCACCCTAATGGGGTAATAAGACGAATACGAAGAGCTTAGTTTCCAGAAGGGAACTGTTTCCATTTTCTATAACATATCGTTGTGGTTTCGACAATTCAGTGCAAACATATTCAACGTAGCTAGCTCAAAAATCACAATATTCTGACAAATTAAAGGTACCCTTGAGTATTGGTAGTGCCTGCCCCGATATTTTTTGTGAGATAAGGAAAAAACTGACTGTCAAATTTGAAAGAACATACCAATTTTAATGACAGAATAAACTTTATTTGGATCAAAATTGGTTCAGAAACGGGGCTGAAATATCCATAAGTATATTTTTATTCAAAAGATTCTTCACCGGCAATCACCGGGGGGATGTTTTGAGTACTCGTTAGAATATATTATTTAAAATGGTTAAAGAGAACTACCGCGTCTAGATGGCCTAATGTTCACAATTCGCTCTCTATAGGTATTTTTTTCGAAGAAAAAGAATTTGCGAGTCATTTCTCTCATGAAATCAATCAATTTTGGGGGGTAATTAGTAAATATCTAATTGTCCTGGGGAACGCACCCTTTTAAATCGCCAAAATGTGACGTCATCTAAAGAACGGACTAATGAACTAAATTCTGTAGATGACGGCGTCATGACGTAAGCCAAATGAATTGAATCACATGTCGATCAAGCGCTGGCCGATTCCGGACCCTAAATGCGTGGCGTGGGTGTTCGTAAACTGGCCCTGCTAAGTGGAGATTTGCATCAGAAAACTAGTCCTTTAAATCACTACTGTGTTTATTTTCATGGATTTGTTTTCGGCAGACCTATGTTTCAAGTCATCAACTATGGAATAAGTGTCAAAGTACGTTGTATTCTTTAGGTCTTTAAAGACTACTTGGACAAAAAATCGTGAATAGGTTTTTAAAAAGTCGTTGATTATATCTCTATTGAATCATTATTTTAACAATACATTAACTGCACAATTTTGTATGAAAAATGGCTAAAACCAGTGATTTTTTTAAATAGCGCCCTCTCTGAGTTTGTACGGCTCTTTTTTTTTTATGATAACAGGTGGTTTTACTTAGTCGTTTTGTAATTGTGTATACCTTTCGAGCATGGTGAAATTATAACTATTACTTTGTACCGTAATGGTGCAGGTTTTTGGTTACTAAAGTTACGTTTGACCAATACTCAACTATTCCTTTAAGCGATACAAAAAATACATGTACAGCATTATTCAAGTTCTATATTGCTACAAATATTTGGAAAAATAAACAAAGCTTTTCTTCAAAATTTCCCAAATTGAAAAGGTGTCTGAGATCACCTCCTCATAAACTAACATCGATGTGATTTAAATGTGACCCCTCCGCATTACAAACGCTGCCCCTCTTTTTACCCTTTGCCCCCCCCCCCGCCCCCGCTTATGGCGTACGGAGTCGGTAACTACTCCTTCGTAGCAATGTTAAGTGACTAAAGAGATGGGTAATGGACCCCCAAAATGCGAAATGACACACGAATATTCATCATCATACTATTCTTCCGCACTTTTGTGAGTTTCACGGCCAGTCTTTTTTTTCTTCTTTTTGACGCCCACCATAATGTATCCGTCGGAATGAATAACCTCGAGTCGACATTTTTGTATTCTAGGTATGGGTTTGAAATACAACTGTTCATAATCATAATGCATTGCCAGTAATGTTAATCCGCTCCTCCGTATATATATACACATGTACATGGATGTAGTAATTTAACAAGAGAGCTTTCTCATAGTACACCAGGTTCACTGAAAGTGATTTAACCCATTGCCCTACAGTACAGGGACCTAGTGAAGGCTGTTTTAACTCTATGTGAATTGCAAAATTATATATCCGTGTTCTACATAGTGCAGCAGTCAAGGGGCGTATGCAGGCACATTTTTTATCAGGGGGGACTGAGGTCTTTTCGTGCAGCTGCTTAAGATAGTTTGTTTTCGTTGCTTTAAATCGACGTCTTCTGATAATCAGCATTATTTCATTTCTTCAGCTTCCACTCCCCTCTCCCTCTCTGGACCCTCATTTGTCTTACCCCATTCCATTATCTCATTGCGATGCCTCTCTGTTAAAGAGACTGCGTTGCTGCGTCCGGGGGCGCTTTGAACAGAAACTTATAGGAAGGCGCCATGGCATACGCAAGAGGGGCTTGAAGTCGACGTCTTCAGATGTATTTATCAGCATTATTCATATTCTTCATCTTTCCACTCCCCTCTCACCCTCCCCCCCCCCCCCCCCCTGCACCCTCATTCCATTATCTCAATGCGATTTTTCACAAGATTGTTAAAGAGACTGCGTTGCTGCGTCCGAGGGCGCTTTGAAAGTAAAGCTCTCGTTTCTTAAGCCCAGCCGCACACAGAGCCGACTCGACCCGATCCAATTGGTTTTCAGGCGGATCGGGTCAGTGGTATGATGCCTATTCGGAAGGTCAGTCGGGTCCGATTCAACATGATGAATCGGCTCCGACTGATCCGGGCCCGATTCAACATGATGAATCGGCTCCTACTGATCGGGTCCGACTGTATAGCAATGACTGAAAACCAGTCGGCTTGGGTCGAGTCGGCTCTGTCTGCGCCGGGCTTTACACGTACGTACGCTATAGAGTGCCGTACGAGTGTCGTGCTCTGGCACGATTCCGACTTGTTCCGAGACAAACCGCTGCCCTGTGCGCATTTCCAAATTTGACGACTCAGTAACTTTAAATCCGTTCAGATTCGGTGATCAATGTTTTGTAAACAGATATATGTGAACTCGCCGTCACAAATGCATCCTGTTGTTGCTGATGTTGTTTTTGTCGTTGTGGTTTGTTGTTGTTGCTGCTGTTGTTATGTTGCTGTCGTCGTCGTTGTTGTTGTTGTTGTTCTGGAGATAAAGGAAATGTACGTTTCACATTTTCATGCGCATGCGTTGCCAAAACAATAATTAATTTGATTTACCTCGGGATGCGTATAGAGTGCAGCTACAAATGCATATAAGTATTATACTGAATAACTATGTTTGTTCATCATGTTAACGATACATGGTTCGCGAAGTTAATTTCATAACTATATGATATTCAGAGTATGTCGCAATGTACTTACAGTTATGAAGATGCATTTATGTTAGTATCCATTACATGTACTTGATGGGGAACGTGACTTCTTTAACCTTTTCGGAACAAAATCTCTGTACACTCGGAAATAAGTTAATTAGAAAGTAACAAGATAATACCAAATCTCTGGGGAAGTGACATTACCGATGCTCGTAAGTCACTCGGAGTGTTCCTCCGTATTTTTCTAAGTTCTTACAATCATGTAAATGGAAATCAGAAAGAACAAAAATCATCAACAGCTAAAATAAAACTATGTTTTACATCATGTGCATAATGCCGACCAAGTGGAGATTTAACGCCGACCAAGTGGAGATTTAAGCCATAGCTTACGGGAGCGGTGCTCGTGCCCTGTAATAACTTGATGATATTCACTTTATTCAGGTTTGAAAGGGTTAAATATACATCTCACGGAAGTGTATTTTGCAACATCAAAGGGAGGATTGTATGCGAAGACATTTAGTTCTAATGGGAAGCTTTTCGACATTTGGGGTATTATAATGCTTTGCTTGAGGCAAAGTAGATTACACTTACAGACTTTTTTACGACGGGAAGACAGTTTTATACATTTATTGCATTAGTTTCCATCCTATTTTAAGATGTCTGTACTTTGAAACACATTTATTCCTCGTCTTCTTATATGTTTTGTATTCAATATATTTTCATATTTTAACATTATGCCTCCGTTCTCTTCCTCTTCTTCTTCTTGCTTCTTCTTTCTTCTTCTTCTTCTTCTTCTTCTGTCTTCTTTCTTCTCATCTCTCTCTTCTTCTTCTTCTTCTTCTTTTCTTCTTCTTCTTCTTCTTCTTCTTCTTCTTCTTCTTCTTCTTCTTCTTCTTCTTTCTTATCTTCTTCTTCTTCTTCTTTTCTTCTTCTTCTTCTTTCTTCTTCTTCTTCTTCTTCTTCACTTCTTCTTCTCTTCTTCTTCTTCTTTCTTCTTCTCTTCTCTTTCTTCATTCTTCCTTCATTCACTTCTTCTTCTTCTTCTTCTTTCTTCTCTCTCTCTTCTTCATTTCTTCTGTCTTCTTCTTTACTTCTCTTTCTTCTTCTTCTTCTTCTTCTTCTTCTTCTTCTTCTTCTTCTCCTTATATGTCGTCTTTCTTTTATATCTCTATACTTGTATTAAGAGACATATTTCACATAATTTATCTTGAAACATAAGCAACTCCGACGGAGTATGTGTTACGAAGAGATGTATCAAACAGTTATCTTCCAAGACCAGTTTTTATTAATGTAACATGTTCGTCTGCGCC
>JBAMJV010006728.1:0-153614 GCA_037951105.1 Echinarachnius parma
CCAACTCCCTGCTTACAAAACTAAAACAGTGGTCTAAATCAGCGAAAGACCCCCCCCCCCCCCACCCCCCCCCCCACACACACACACTTACACGACTCAACCAGTTGTCTTGGTCCCGTTTTTTAATATACGCACCCCCAAAGCCCAAACCCGACGCCTTGAAAAATCCAGGCTACCGGCCTGAGCGATCGCATATTTTGTCTTGGTGTGGTTGTCTTGGGGAGTAATTGTCTTTGGGGGGAGGGGGTGGGGGTTATTGTCTTGTGTGGGGGGGGGGGGGATATTCCAGGGGGGTAGTTGTCGGGGGGGGTAATTATCGGGGGGGGGGGGGTAATCGTTCGGGGGGTAGATGTCCGGGGGGTTATTGTCCGGGGGGTAATTGTCCGGGGGGTAATCATCCGGGGGTAGTTGTCTTGGGGGGTAATAATCCGGGGGGTAGTTGTCCGGGGGGTAGTTGTCCGGGGGGTAATTGTCCGGGGGGTAGTTGTCCGGGGGGTAGTTGTCTTGGGGGTAGTTGTCTTGGGGGGTAATTGTCTTGGGGGGTAATTGTCTTGGGGGGTAATTGTCTTGGGGAGTAATTGTCTTGGGGGGTAATTGTCTTGGGGGGTAATTGTCTTGGGGGGTAATTTTCCGGGTGGTAGTTGTCCGGGGGGTAATTGTCCTAGTGGGGTAGTTGTCCGGGGGGGTAGTAGTCCGGACACGGAATATTAATATTACAGAAACGTTGTATATCTAAGTCTGGTTTTAGAGTACATACTGCCCCTCTATTTCAACAATTTAAAATGTTGCCTGTACGTGACTGTATAATTATAATGTCGTTATATTTATGTATTTATATTTTAATGATGTATTACCTACACATATCCATTCATTCTTTAATAGAAATATCGATATACATTATTATAATACCAGAGGAAAGTTAAATTATCGTGTTATTTTTGGCCAATCTTCCCTCTCACGTACATTGATATCAATCAATGGTCCACTGCTGTGAAACAGTTTATCTGAACATATCAAGAATTCAAAATCGCTGAATACATTTAAATTCTAAATTAAAGAGTACATTTTTGTATTATCTTTAGCATTTCATGCTTTATTATTATATCCTTTATTTGTTAAATATTTTAATAGTAACGTTAACTTTCTTCCTTATTACTTGTTTCTTATTTCAGTTTTAAATATTCAGGGGTTATGCTTATAAGTCATTAATTACTTTCTATAATCCCCACATTTACATAATGTTAGTGCAATCGTGTGTGTTCTTTGTTTTCTCTTCTGTTTTATTTGTTATGTTATGTTGTTATGCAAATGTGGAAAAAATTCAATTCAATTTAATTAAATCCAAGCATAGAACAGGTTACTTTTTCGAATTTCCCTTTCATTATTAAAGGGATAGTTGAGTTTTGGTAGAGAGGGCGCTACACATAACAATTTTGTTGTGAGATAATGAAAAACTGAGTGTAAAATTTGAAAGAGCATAATATTTTAATGACAGAATAAACTTTATTTGATCAAAATCGGTTCAGGAATGGCTGAAATATCCATAAACGTAACCATTTCTTATTAATGTGGGGCCCCACTTTTATGAGATAATTTGAACCAACCGTTAAATTTTGTTTTAAATGCTTCCTCTTTTAAAAAAATCCAAAAGAAGTTTTTTAATAGTTGTTGATTATAGCTCTAGCTAATTACTGTTTTAACGAACCATCACATGCACAATATTTTATTTCAAATGGTTGAAACCAATGAGTTTTTAGAGAGCGCCCTCCTGAGTTTGAACAGCTCTTTTTGAATGATATCAGGCTTTTTACTTAGTCGTTTGTAATGTTGTATTCCTTTCGAGCATGATGGAGTTATAACTATTAGTTTGTAATGTAATGGTGCAAGGTTTTGGTTACTAAAGTTCAGTTTTACCAAAACTGTACTCTCTTTACCAGAACAAGGCTTTAACCCTTAGGATTCCAATTACCCAACATAAGGTGCTGAACTGCACCCTCAAACGTGCTGCTATAGTAGCAGCGTTTTGCACCTTAATTTTACCTCTATTATACTTAGTGTGTACTGTTCATAAGCGTCTAATACAAAAGTATGAATTGCAATACATTGTAAACATGTTTAAAATCATACACTTAATACACATTTTCCATCTTTTCATCAATTTTCTTCCCAAATTAATTTGTTGCTGAAAGTGCTATAAAGTACATTAAATAAATGTATCTTTTTGGTGAAAAAATCGTGAGGGATGCCTGTAAAGTGTCTAACTCCACGAAAACTACTTGGAGCTTCCTAGTTTCTCTAGCTTCTACCGTGTTGTTTAGCTTATGGCAAGAGAAGAATAAAATAGGGTTAGATTTTTTCAAATGCCCTTTTAGTATGACGATATATATCATTCAGCTCAAAAGCGTTAATTAATGGTCATAAACCTCATTTACGTCCGTTGTACAAGCTGACGCATATTTTCGCTTTTTAACCAGAAAAGCAGTGTTCTTTTTCAATGAAACTTTTACACATCATTTGGACATATCTTACAATAATTGTGGTACAGGATTAAAGTCTCAAATGTCATTTGGGCAATATGGGCAATGTGCAATATCTGACACGTTACAGGTGCACCTTAAAGTTGTGTATCATATGCAGTGCGCTCGGATCGGAGATATTATGCTTTTGGCATGATCTATGTGTCTGATTTTAGCTCAACTATTCCATTGAAGTCCATGCTATTTAACCCTAAAAAGGCCGGGGGCCATAATGGCCCCCCCCCCCCCCCCTCCGCAATTTGTTGTATTGCTCCAAAACGCGGTAAGATGACGCGCCGCTGCTTGGTGACTTTTTTCTTTTGGGTCTTGCGCATATTTAAAAAAAAAAATTTTGAAAATCGGACCTATCGTTACGAAGTCACGTGACCTTTTGTCTATGCATGTCAGCCCGAAAATTGCTCAATTTCGTGATTTGTGTACAAAACATATGGAAGTATCAGTTTTCGTAAAAGGAATTTTAGTTGAATTATAGTTAGAAATAAAAAAAACAAAAACAACAAAATACGTAAGTAAAAAAAAACAAAGAAATACATAAACAATATAAAACATAAGGAAGAACCTGGCTCTTCAAATTTGTTGTCGTATTATTATTCCAAATGCTCTAAAGAATATATGTAGTGAAAACCAGAGTTTAATTATGAAGAATATATGATTTATGGGTAAAAATATGAATTGTATGACCTTATTTGCATAAATTACCATAAATATGCAAATTAATGAATTTTTCAACAAATTAAAATTACCATTGTATTCTATACACTTCACTTATCATGCGTGCAATTTTTCACGGCGATCGGCCGCTCCGAGGCCGAGATCTTAAGGGGGGGGGGGGGGGGCATAATGGCCCCCAGCCTGCTGAAGACCTCAAATAGCCCGGCCTTTTTAGGGTTAAACTGATAATACCTGCACGGAAAACGATGCAATTACGAGGGCGCAACATTTCAAAATATGGTTAAAATCATGTCCATTTAAAACTGAATAAAGACATCGCCAATTTGTATTTAGTATTAGGAAAGAGCAAACTCTTTCCTCTAAAACACAATTGTAGCTATTTTCAAGTGTTAACGCCAAATATCAGTATTGGGACGGTTACCGAAAGTATCTAATTGGCCAAACTAATTGATCAGTAATGTCAGTATTGTCAAAGTAGTATTCTTGGTATCGTTAAACGCAAGCCGCTGACATTGGGCTTAAATTCACCGCTTGTTTAGCCCGTCTAAATACGCTGCTCGTTCGCACGCAAAATCACGTACCGCTTTTGCCATATGTTTTGCACGCACCATACGAAGGTGCCTATCAATATACAACTGTTGGTGATATTTAAAATATTTATCAATGCAGCTGTGGGTCTATGGGTCCTATAGGTTCGTATGGGTCCTGTGGGTTTATATGGGTCCTATGTGTTTCTATGGGTCCTATGGGTTTATATGGGTCCTGTGCGTTTCTATGGGTCCTACAGGCTTCTATGGGTTCTATGGGTTTCTATGTTTTTTTTGTATGTGTTTCTGTTGGTCCAATAGAAACCTACAAAAACCCATAGGATTGTCCTATGGGTTTCCTATGGCTTTCTATGGGAATTTCGACTTGGGAACCACGTCGCAGTTCAAAGACGTATCACATAATTCGTCAAATTGCCAAATTCCAGTCCAGTAATTTATGTATTATTTTTCCATCAATTTTGTTCGCAAGATGTTATAAAAATGGATGAAACCATTGTCATACAAATGTGTTTGTAGGCCTACTTGCCAACAGACTGATATTTTAAAAGAGACTCAATTTAAAATTTGAAATGTATGATATTGTTTATTGTAACAATACCAACGGTACTACATGATATAATTATTATTAAAATAAATTTGATCAGTTTTACTTCCTTACCTTTATACCACTGCGAATGCCACATCCGATACATGTAGCTCCACCGGCCTTGGAGGGCAGACTACCTACAAGACCATCCCTTGAAGAAGGATTGTGAGTAATCTCGACCAGGTTTGAGTTGATGGATGCATAATGAGAGAACTGAACGATGCCAAGCTTGCTCCCTGCGGGCACGATGTGTGTGATATAGTGAGTAGCGCCCCTTATCATTTTGTCGAAGTGCCCTTGTGACTGTGCATCAATGATAATGCGCAATAAACATGATAAAACCGTCTGCTCATGTATACCGCATTATACACTGTATCGTACAAAGCCAGTTGCCGGGTGCCTCATTATAAATGGTACACGCGGAAAATATTTGTTTATTCAAATGTGAAAGAAAACATTTCAGTGTTTTATCAAACATGTCAAAGGGAGTATCCGCATATTGTAAATCGTCTGAAAAGTTTCCAGCTTAACATGTAATAGCACTTTATTGAATGGAGTTATTCTCAACACCCTCTCTTTATTTACGATTTTACTTTTGAACTTGCTTCACATGTTTAATAGAGTAATACAGATAAAATATAATGATAATTTCCTTATTGTCAATATTAATGATACCTATTATTTATTGAATACTTTTATTGCATACAGCCCAAATGTATACAGTCATGCACATGTAATGTAGATATAACTTACTTTGTCGCTTTGTTAGTACATGTATTAACTATAAATAATACTTCTCTCGTGTTGAATAATGATAACGTTTAATATAGTCATGCATGATTAATGTCATGATAATTTGTCTTTGTCGATCAGACGAATTCAAGCTTCTAATTGAAAGACAGATATTTGTAGGTCATTAAACATTAGTCGTGCGTGGTCGTCTAGTCATCTTAATTTTTAATTTCTAATGACACGAATTCGCAAGCGAGCTTGTTCTCTCCCACAATGCACGACTTTGTGACGTCAGTCCCTCAACATCCGCATATCTATGCTTATCACTGCAGCGAATGTGTTCTTTTATTCGAACTAATAAAATCGTGAAAATATCAAAGCATATCCCTTAATTTGTTCCTAATATACTGTAAAAAAGTTTTAAATCGTCCAGACTGCCCCTTTTACCGACGATTTAACTGTATTTTTCTAAATCGTCCGGATTGCCTATTTAAAGGGAGTGTCCGCTATTTACAGTTTCCAGTTGACGGATAAGGATGAATGTGACATCCACATACAATTTTAGATCAACCCTGTAATTTTGATTATACGAATAAAAAAGCAAAATGTGTAGAAAGCATCCCTTCATCGAACAATATATCGGCCAATAAATGTCAACTTATTTAGTATAATATCAAAACAATGTTGCAGTTATTCACGTAAACGTATCATATGGACGATGTTTATATTAGGTATGCCACGGAAAGTGTCGCGAAATGTAGAATGAACTATTACATAGTCTTGGTTATTTTGTTTAGTTAGCAGCAGCTGTGCGTGTCTGTTCATGCCGTAATGCGAAGAATGAAATTAGTCTATATGCGAGATTGTAATATACCGAAGGGCTCGCCGCAATGTGCCGACAGCTATCGTGAGCGAACTTTTGCACAGGCGAAGACTCGTTATGCAAAACTTTATTTGTTGAGGTCTTGCAATCAATATAACTCCACGAAAGAGAGATGTCAAGCCCTATTTTTTGTAGGCAAGCCCTTAAAATTACATTTCTTTTATATAGAAGTAAGACAATAATCCTGCAAGTTTTGAAAGATGGCGTCCAAATGGCGGACACTCCTTTTAATGATTCCTGTGTTTTATATATTTAATAATGAGATTTGTAATTTATTTGTAGATTGCTGTTAAACGAAATGTTATGTCAACGATGAAGTTTGTGATGATTAATTAAGTACTACACAGTTTAACGTGTTTTTTGGGGGGTTGGTATATTTATATTGCTATAACTAAGAATCTTCCCAGATAATCCATAGTTTGATTATTGTTTTAAAATAATGAAAACAATAATGTAGCTTATTCATTAAATTTGTGTAAAGCTCTATAGCCATGCCACGAAAATAAAATATCAATTGTATGCTAATTATCTTCATAATTATAAATATAACGTTTTTTTAAAATTTTAATAATCTAATAATTATGCTACTTCGACTGATACAAAATAATCATTCAGTCGGAGACATTTACGGAAAGAAAGAAAAATTCACTGAAGTAAGTCACACATCGTCCTACTTTATCTGCTTGAAAGCCCCGCCGAAGTCCGGGCACGATTATATTGGCCCATTGTTCAACAGCTGTATTTTGATGCGGTGTCGCTGAATTTGCAATACTGTGTGTGATACTTATGGGCGACGTGATTGATTAAAATAACTTTATTTAGCATGGTTTACGCGTCAATTGTGTGTCAAAAGCCAGCAAAGTGCTTTTAAGAGTGAGGCAGAGGAGCACATAATGACAACTATTCTCCTTAATAAACAAGGATAATTGAACAGAGTCATGTTAAAAAGGCACTATAAAATGTGTTCGTTATCTATCGGACATCGTCTGCTAATGATAAGTCACCCACTTCATGGCGTCACAGTATTTCAGCTGGTTTCGGCTGGACTTTTGATGCCATAATGGGCTTACGAATAACCACTATTTCATTGATGATAACTCCTAGCGTTCTAGGTCCTCCTAATACGGGACTGAAAATTAATATTTTGTGCACGCCTAATTGTGCTTAAAACTACACATATGATACGGTTACTTACCACCAATTCACTCTCAATATGTGATCCAACTATCGGGTGGATTAAAATTATGATTTCCCCACTCATTCCGCAAAAAATCAGTGATATATGCGCCTCCTCGACTTCTCTCCATGTGTTAGCACGACTCCAAGCATAATTTTGAACGAAAGATGATCGCCGGATAGCCGCCGATGCGAAAGGCGAACGGCGCTTGCTATACACACTTGAATACCGTAGAACACCATCGTCAAGCACCCCCCAAGCACATATACGCATCTTGCTTTTAAAGACGTTTCCATGAGATTCACCCTCCATTATTATCCTCATGAATATTCCTCACCATTATTTGCATTCTTGATTTAAAGTTTCCTGTTGGACAGAGAGCGGGCGCTCTTTAAAAGCAAGATGCATATTGGTGCTTGGGGGTGTGCTTGACGATGGTGTTCTACGGTATGCGCAGTAACTATTACCGCGCATTACAGTCCCGTATTAGGAGGACCTAGAACGCTAGCGCTTCTCTCTATATAGTTAATTTGACACTTGAGTTTGTAACGGCTCCTTTTGAATGATAACAGGGGTTTTACTTTGACGTTTGTAATTTGTGTATACTTTTCGAGCATGGTGAAGTTATAACTATTAGTTGGTACCGTAATCGTGCAGGTTTTTGGTTACTAAAGTTAAGTTTGGACCAATACTCAACGTTACCTTTAAACGAAAGTTGATGTCAACGATGATGTTTGTGATATTCAATTAAGTACTACACAGTTTAACGTGTTGTTGTTGTTGTTTGTTTGTTTGTTTGTTTGTTTTTTTGGGGGGGGGTTGTTATAATTATATTGCTATAACTAAGAATCTTCCCAGATGATCCCATAGTTGATAATTGTTTTTAAATAATGAGAACAATAATGTAGCTTATTCATACAATTTGTGTAAAACTCTATAGCCACGCCACGAAATAAAATATCAATTGTTTGTATGCTAATTATCTTTATAATGACAAATATAACATTTTAAAATTTGAATAATCTAAGATATTATGCATTCTTAGCTTCTTGGATAAAAAAAAAAATTATTAAAGTGTTACAAACGATTGATTTTCTTTATTTAAAAAAGGGAATACTATTCCAGTTATTCTGTTGTCTTGTATGTAGTATCCTGTTCACCTTGCTAATGCTAATTGCAGACTTCGAATTTATGTTTCACTTCTGCCATGGACCTGGGTTTCAACCCTTCTTAATTTGTAACAATTCGAATTATTTGAATAAATAAAGATGATTTAATATGTTACAACACTGTTGCAGTTATTCACGTGAGGGTTAAACTAGACCGACATTTCAGGTTCTCTATTCCGATTGTTGTTTCACTCACCACTACATACAAAGACTGAAGTCCAAACCGAGATTTGTACGGTGGGCTGGATTCGTGCGTGTGCGAATCAACTGCCATTGCGATAGCTACGGCGCTAGCGCTATATAGCTAGCGAACGTAATCATGCCATGTGTACTAGTATTAAGGATCACGCACGCGCGGTCACTTAAAATGACTCCCACTTGCCTTACAAGGATTGTTGTCATTGCGATATCTTACTTATTACTTGATTGTTCATCCTGTTAATTACATGTATCGTATCTCGGATAGTGTATAGTCCCAAACGAGCGTAGTAAAAGTTCAAAGTAAGAAATGACCTACTCTGCGTTACCAAGTGGCCCATATATTACGTGGCTGAAATGTAGCCGGATTGCACCAACACAGAGAAACCCATGGTAAGTTGGTTATTCTTAGTATGCCCATTTTGCAAGCCAAATTTATTATTATTATTTTTTTTTTCGACCAAATAGCTCAATGTAAAATACAACACAACTATAAACATATGCACATAATACAAGGATACAAGTTACAAAACTGAAGAAAATAGACAAAAGAAAATAGTGAGGAGCAGTATGTGGGCCAGGGTACACAAAAGTAAAGTACATCACTGTTGCCCTAGGGCATGTGAACCCTCACACACTGTCTACAGAAGATGCAGCATAAATAACAATTAAAGGTACTTCAGATTCGTCAAATCAGATGCGCGGCGCCATCTTAAGTACACGTTGCGCACGGTGCGTGATGCACGTTAGCTCAGTGTCATGCGGTGCGCGCAAACTAGCCCAGTTCAAAATGGCGACCCGCTGTGTATCATCCCCACGCTTGATGCCCTTTAACATAATACAGGGCGTATCAAAAAAAAAAGCGTTACACTTTTGAAAAATCTGTCAAAATTACATTTCAAAATATTTCGAAGATTTTTTCATGTCGATAGATGCCCAATCGTCTCATCTATCAAGTGCCACTAACAAAATAAATTTTCGTTCACGCTTCGGCGAACACTGACTGTTTTTTGTCCAGAGTGTGAAAAAGGACTTGCGCCAAATTGAAAGAAGAGGGAAAATTAAACCACCAGTCCGTATAAGTACTACCATTAAAACAAATTGCTCCTTTGCATACATTTAGGATGATGTTATGATCATAGGCGTACCCCCCCCCCTCCTTAGACCAAACAATTTTTGGGGGTTTACCCCCCCCCCCCCTCTCCCCCCATTTCAAATTTTAACGGTTCTCGAGACCAAATGTCAATGGTCTCGACCGTCATTTTCGATGGTCTGTCTCGACCTCGAAAAGTGTGAAAATCTGTGGCCCCGGCCTCGAAAATGTCAAATTTTCCACGACCACCACCCCCTTCCCCCCCCCCCCCTTGCCCTCGATCGCTTACAGGATTCTCAACCACTTGGTCTTGTGGTCCGGCCTCGGTCTCGAAAATGCCACAAAATTCGCGGTCTCGCCTGCGAACATTTTCTACGACTACCACCGGTTCCCCCCTCCCCTCCCCCCTCCCCCCTCCCCCCATCCCCCTCCCCCACCCCACCCCCTCCCCCCATCCCCCACCCCCACACCCCACCCCCTGCTTACCGGACTCTCAACCACTGGGTCTTGGTCTTGGTCTTGGTCTCGAAAATTGTGGACCGGATCTGGCCACGGTCTCCAAAATGTCGAACATTCGCAGTCTCGGCTGCGATAATTGTCTACGACTAACCCCCCCCCCCCCCCCCCCCCCCCACCCACCCTCCTCCTCTCCGCTTACCAGATTCTTAACCATTGGGTCTTGGTATCGGCCTTGAAAATTGTGCACCGGACCTGGTCTTGGTCTGGACAATTTTGCAGGTACTTCGTCTCGGCTTTCAACATTTTCTACGACTCCACCCCCCCCCCTCCCGCTGACAGAATTTGTTTTCTTAACCCCCCCCCCCCCCCTTGAAAAATCCTGGGTACGCCACTGGTACCCACTAGTTATGCGAGTCTAGGAATTATCTGGCAATGAGCAATTTATTTGAATGGGAGTACTTATTCGGACTGCTGGTTTAATTTCCGTCTTCTTTCAATTTGGCGCAAGTCATTTTTCACACTCTGGACAAAAACAGTCAGTGTTCATTGATAGATGAGACAATTGGGCATCTATCGACATGAAAAAATCTTCAAAATATTTTGAAATGTAATTTTGACAGATTTTTAAAAAGTGTAACGCTTTTTTTGATACGCCCAGTATACGAATATGGTTTAAAAATTATCTATCAACGTCCCAATTTAACTAAATTATCTTAACCACATTAAATAAAGAATTAATTTATCTGTATATAGGGGAATATAATGTGTATGAGTTATATGAAGAACACATGTATGTATACATGTTTCGCGGTAATAAAGGCATTGGACATATTACCGCTCCATCGACTATTTATAATAAGACTCAGACCGTGTAAAATAGTAAAGAACAATACTAAAGCAAAGTTGCATATCAAATAATTGCAACTAATGACCTTGTTGGGTCAGTGAACAGAGAGGATAGACGACTTTAAAGGAATAAACGAATGAATGATTCCAACAATTAATGTGGTTCATATTTATATGGATATAAGGAAAATATATTATGAATGAGTTATAAAAAGTAAACAGGCTTTGCTCTACATGTTTCGCGGTAATAAGGGCATTGGGAGTATTACCCCTCCCTCGACTATTTATGATAAGACCTAATAAGGAACAATACTGAAGCGAAGTTGCATATTAAATAATTACAACTTAATCACCTGTAGTCAAATGAGCCTATTGAACAGAGAGGATAGACGACTTTAAGAGGAAAAGGAATGCAGGGAAAGGTGAAAGAATGGCAGCATCTTTGACACTAGATGGCAGACTGTTCCAGACTCTAGGAAAACGACGAGATGGCGAACAAATAAGAGATTGTGTTCTAGAAGTTAGATGCTGAAATGTCAAACTGTCAGGGTGTCGAGGATTCACAATAATGTTTGCAGAGAGCATTGAACAATCACATAAACCAGAGAGACATTTGAAAGAAAAGGAACAAAGGAGATAGTCTCTCCTTGATGACAATGTAAACCAATTGAGAGCTTTAAGTCTATCAGCATAGGCCATCTCACCCCTCATCTGTTTAAGTGCTATGCGCGTATATAGCTGCCGTTGAACGCTCTCAACCTGTTGAATTTGTGCCAATGTTGTGGGGTGCCATGCAGGTACGCCATACTCGAGTATGGGTAGCACCAAGGACTTGTATAAGGAGAAGATGGCATTAGTGGAGGCACCTCGGGCTACAACCCTGATAAATCCTAGAAGTCTATTAGCCCGAGCAGTAATTGTAGAGATGTGGGTATTCCACGAAAAATCCGAACTAATCGTTACTCCTAAATATCGAAATGAGGGGGTAGATGTAAGCACTACTTCGCAAAGTTTGTATGTAGGACGTAAAAAAGCAAGTTTTCTAGTAATGTGCATGACTTTGGTTTTAGAACGTGTCCGGACTACTACCCCTTGGACAACCACCCCCGGACGATTACCCCCCGGACAGCTACCCCCCTAGGACAATTACCCCCCGGACAACTACCACCCGGACAATTACCCCCCTAGGACAATTACCCCCCAAAACAATTACCCCCCAAGACAACTACCCCCCAAGACAATTACCCCCCGAGACAATTACCCCCCAAGACAATTACCCCCCAAGACAATTACCCCCCAAGACAACTACCCCCCAAGACATCTACCCCCCGGACAATTACCCCCCGGACAATTACCCCCCGGACAACTACCCCCCGGACAACTACCCCCCGGACAACTACCCCCCCCCCCCCGGACAACTACCCCCCGGACAATTACCCCCAAGACAATTACCCCAAGTCATCTTCCAGTCGCGTAGCGAGGGTGAACGGATGTGGGGGGGGGGGGGGGGCACAACTGCGAGGTAGTGGAGCGATTTGGTGCATATCATAGTATAAAGTTGTTAACTGGTGTTAGAGGGAAAAGCACGGAATTTTCCAATCCCAAGGGATTTTAAATGCGATTCAGTAAATTTTCTTCACGAAATAGCATTTAAAATCCCGAGGGGAACATTCCATGATTTTCCCGACAGCAAAGTTAACTGCTGTTGTATCATCTGAATTGCCATGTAATATCCAAAAATATTACATGGCAGCTCATGTAGGTTTACTGTATTTACTAAGTCAGGTAATAAACAGTAATATTATATGATACGTAGTTCAAGCTATGGAATCGACAAGCTGGAATCAAACATACATAATGTATGCATATTAAAGATAAATAACAGTTTTGGGAAAGTTACAGAAAACATTTATAATTTATCAATATTTTTGAATAAGTATCTAAAAAGGGCTTGTGTGGTAAAATCCGAACCTAACGATGCGTTAAATGCAGAAATATCGGCCCCCCCGTGAAATGTATAAATCCACAGCCCGTTCGCACCTGTCCGCGCCGCTAGCGCTGGACTGGAGTATCGACAAGCTGGGGACAAGCCCGTATAGCGAACGCACCTGGTCAATAATGCAAGTCGCGTATGCGCGATTCCGCTTTGGCGATATCTATCCGCAGCGGAACGATTTGATAATTTACCAAATAAATAAATTAGTAGGCGGTTTCCAGGCAAAATTTGTATCATCCCGTATTAGTAAAAACATATTCTTTCACATGATTGGTAACAAGAACTTCCATTTCATTTTTTAAGAGGGGGGGGGGGGGCGTTTCCAAAACTGGCCTATACCTTTAAAAAGATGGATAGACAATCACCTCCACCTATAGGGGGGGGGGGGGGTGGGGGTGGGGAGGCATGTCCCCCCTTCCCGTCCCCCGGGTGCATTGTGTGCATTCAATTTTACCAATGTTGTTACCGCAATTGTATTTAGCAGTTCAAATCGTTTTTTAGCATTATGATTCATATATTGATTATTCGGAAACATTTTGTTTGCATTCGATTTAAAACGTATTTCGATTTCGAGTAAATTCGTGATTACGTAATACCGCCCTCCGGGCAATTGAATACTTTTACTGTATAATGTCGATCAGGAGAGTAATATAACTCACGTCTACATCATTCTGAGAATCTTGCAACTGAGCTTTATTCACTAAAAACATACATTATGCCACATGGCGGATAAATATAACTCATTCCTGGTAATCGCGCGAACGCGCGGTTGCGGGAACCGTTAAGTAGGTCGTGGGAAACTGGGAATCGTACATGATAATATCTATTTATTTTGCAAACACAATTAATGCAAATAACGTGTTCTTTTTAGTTGAATGCTAAAAGTGGTAAATCACTTGATCGAAAAGCTAAATCGTATGAACATGATACAATTTTGAACCAAAATTACAAGCCTTCAGCTCAATTTCGTGAAATTGAATGACACGCTTAAAGTCGCTTATTGAGACGAATGAAAAGCTTACGAAATTGACCGAAAAACATATAGAACATGTGATACGCCTAGGTCACACATGCACCGGATGCCGCACAATCTTTTTACCTACATTTCGGATTGCGATATTGTACGATGTCTGCAGTATATTCGTGTATTGGCAGTCCCGTAGCATGGGGGTGCGGTCCACTTTTTATCGTTCTCGGTCTCGGGCAGCGATCGGCCCATTTGACATTTGACGACCCCAACTCCCTGCTTACACAACTAAAACAGTGGTCTAAATCAGCGACGGTAATTATCCATGGGGTAGTTGTCCGGGGGGTAATATTCCGGGGGGTAGTTGTCCGGGGAGTAGTTGTCCGGGGGGTAATTGTCCGGGGGGTAGTTGTCCGGGGGGTAGTTGTCTGGGGGGTAGTTGTTCGGGGGGTAGTTGTCTGGGGGGTAGTTGTCCGGGGGTAATTGTCCGGGGGGTAGTTGTCCGGGGCGTAGTTGTCTGGGGGGTAATTGTCCGGGGGGTAGTTGTCTTGGGGGGTAGTTGTCTTGGGGGGTAATTGTCCTAGGGGGGTAATTGTCCTAGGGGGGTAATTGTCCGGGTGGAAGTTGTCCGGGGGGTAATTGTCCTAGGGGGGTAGTTGTCCGGGGGGTAATAACATACCATTAATGATTGCCCATTGGTGTAAGACATCGATGTCTTTTTGCAAAACTTTTTCGTCATCAGATGTATTAATTGTTTTAAACAACACTATATCATCTGCAAACAAGGCACAATGGGAGGAGATATGAGCAGAAATGTCATTAACGAAAAGGTTGAAGAGCTTAGGTCCAAGGACACTGCCCTGTGGTACGCCGGAGGATACCCCAGTCCAGGCAGAGGCGTGGCCAAGGAAGAGGACCCTTTGCTGGCGGTTTAATAGGAACTCAATTGGTATCAATCAATATACATCTTAGTTACATGAATGTAATATATATCTTAGACATTTGCTACCGCGTATATCATGTTTGAATCACGAAATTATCTTTTAATTCAAACATATAGGGAAACTGACCAAGAATATATTGTGATTAAAAGTGAGCAAAGAAAAATGGGATTCCAACGGGATTCGAACCCGAGACCTCCGGATTGCTAGACCGGTTCTATAGCTCAGTCGGTAGAGCACCGGTCTAGCAATCCGGAGGTCTCGGGTTCGAATCCCGTTGGAATCCCATTTTTCTTTGCTCACTTTTAATCACAATATATTCTTGGTCAGTTTCCCTATATGTTTGAATTAATTATTATAAAAAGCTGTATCGCTTCGGCGATCCCTCGCATATATCCCCAAGTTGATTTTAATCCGCTTCGGGTTTATGTCAGGTTTATAAAGCTTCTGACTACTTGAGCAATGATGAATTAAGGGGTTTCAGGGAAGAACGCCGTCGTAGGGTTTTCTATAGCTCAGTCGGTAGAGCACCGGTCTAGCAATCCGCAGGTCTCGGGTTCGAATCCCGTTGGAATCCCATTTTTCTTTGCTCACTTTTAATCACAATATATTCTTGGTCAGTTTCCCTATATGTTTGAATTAATTATTATAAAAAGCTGTATCGCTTCGGCGATCCCTCGCATATATCCCCAAGTTGATTTTAATCCGCTTCGGGTTTATGTCAGGTTTATAAAGCTTCTGACTACTTGAGTAATGATGAATTAAGGGGTTTCAGGGAAGAACGCCGTCGTAGGGTTTTCTATAGCTCAGTCGGTAGAGCACCGGTCTAGCAATCCGGAGGTCTCGGGTTCGAATCCCGTTGGAATCCCATTTTTCTTTGCTCACTTTTAATCACAATATATTCTTGGTCAGTTTCCCTATATGTTTGAATTAATTATTATAAAAAGCTGTATCGCTTCGGCGATCCCTCGCATATATCCCCAAGTTGATTTTAATCCGCTTCGGGTTTATGTCAGGTTTATAAAGCTTCTGACTACTTGAGCAATGATGAATTAAGGGGTTTCAGGGAAGAACGCCGTCGTAGGGTTTTCTATAGCTCAGTCGGTAGAGCACCGGTCTAGCAATCCGGAGGTCTCGGGTTCGAATCCCGTTGGAATCCCATTTTTCTTTGCTCACTTTTAATCACAATATATTCTTGGTCAGTTTCCCTATATGTTTGAATTAATTATTATAAAAAGCTGTATCGCTTCGGCGATCCCTCGCATATATCCCCAAGTTGATTTTAATCCGCTTCGGGTTTATGTCAGGTTTATAAAGCTTCTGACTACTTGAGCAATGATGAATTAAGGGGTTTCAGGGAAGAACGCCGTCGTAGGGTTTTCTATAGCTCAGTCGGTAGAGCACCGGTCTAGCAATCCGGAGGTCTCGGGTTCGAATCCCGTTGGAATCCCATTTTTCTTTGCTCACTTTTAATCACAATATATTCTTGGTCAGTTTCCCTATATGTTTGAATTAATTATTATAAAAAGCTGTATCGCTTCGGCGATCCCTCGCATATATCCCAAAGTTGATTTTAATCCGCTTCGGGTTTATGTCAGGTTTATAAAGCTTCTGACTACTTGAGCAATGATGAATTAAGGGGTTTCAGGGAAGAACGCCGTCGTAGGGTTTTCTATAGCTCAGTCGGTAGAGCACCGGTCTAGCAATCCGGAGGTCTCGGGTTCGAATCCCGTTGGAATCCCATTTTTCTTTGCTCACTTTTAATCACGAAATTATCTTTTAATTGAGCAAGTTATTATTTTGGCCCTTTCTGTTAGGACTAAATGGAAATGCACTCCTTTCGGTGTAACTGTCTTTGTATCACGAAATTACATTTTGTTATCGCAGCTGGTTCTTTAGTACCATCATGAGAGACTGCAGCTGGCCATGTTGCTACAAATGTTGCGCGAATGTCTAAAGCCTAGTGCCCACTATGCGATCTGCGCTTGCGATCTAGCCCGAGTTGCTAGCGATTTCGGTTCGGTGTGAATCGCACCAGTTCGCCGCGAGTCAGCCCGATCTCATTAGGTACGCGATCTTTTCGCTGCCCACTATGCGATCTCACGGCGACTTGCCCTGAGAAATGCATTGTCCCTATTTCCACGCATGCGTGCATGGTTGATGATTATAGCCAGGTATTGTTCGCTCTTGCTTGTCTAGACAGCATAATCAGCTTTGCGAGTTTTTGTTATAAACCCAGTGCCCACTTTGTGATCTGCGCCTAGCGATCTAGAGCGATCTTGCCCGAATAGGAGCGACCCCCGAGATCTGTGGTTAAGTCGCAAGGTGGGCACCAATGGCCGCACCAGATCGCTGTAACTCACGTCCGCAAGGGTGGTGTCGGTTGCGATCGCCAGGTTTTGGACATGTTAAAACATTTCGTTCTCGATCGCATGTCGCACAAATGGCAAGCCATTTGGGCAATTGTTCATATTTCCTGATATCAGGAATTCAATCCTTGATATCAGGAATTCTGTTTTCATATATCAATAATTAAATTCTTGATATCAGGAAATAAATTAATGATATCCAGAATTCGATTTCTTGATATAAAGAATTCGATTTCTTGATGCCAGGAGTTGAATTCTTGAAATCAGGAATTGCCATTGGTTAGCAACAGAAAGTGGTTTCTTGATATCAAAAATCCAATGTTCAGTTATGCGAAACTGCTCTACAAAGGAGCCATGCAAGAATCAAGAATTCTTTTCTTGATATCAAGAAATGAATTGTTGATATCAAGAAATGATTTGTTGTTGTTAAGCAATGGTAATTCTTGATATCAAGAAATCGAACTCTGGATATCATTGATTTATTTCCTGATATCAAGAATTTAGTTATTGATATATAAAAACAGTATTCCTGATATCAAGGATTGAATTCCTGATATCAGGAAATATGAACAATTGCCCAAATGGCTTGCCACTTGTGCGATCCCGCCCGACATGCGATCGAGAACGAAATTTTTGAACATGTCCAAAACCTGGCGATCGTGACCGCAACCGACACCACCCTTGCGGACCCGAGTTACAGCGATCTGGTGCGGCCATTGGTGCCCACCTTGCGACTTAACCTTGCGACCTTTCGAAGCAAACCTTGCGACCTTGCGATGCAAAGTGGGCACTGGGGGTTATACAAAAAAAACTCGCAAAGCTGATTATGATGTCTAGACAAGCAAGAGCGAACAAAACCTGGCTATAATCATCAACCATGTACGCATGCGTGGAAATAGGGACAATGATTTCTCAAGGGAAGTCGCCGTGAGATCGCATAAAGGGCTCCGAAAAGATCGCGTACGCAATGAGATCGGGCTGACTCGCGGCGAACTGGTGCGATTTACACCGAACCGAGATCGCTAGCAACTCGGGATAGATCGCAAGCGCAGATCGCATAGTGGGCACTAGGCTTTAGGCTTAAGTATTTGAATCACACCATATTCAGTTCCGGATGCAATGTATACCTCTACACGAACACCACTATTACTATTTGTACATTTAACCACATAATATCATAATAATGAATACAATACAACAAAAAAAACCTACATCCATACTCCTACTGACGTCTAGTACAAGCACTGCCCGGAAAACTCCCGCCTGGACGACCCTGAACGTCGGGACATTGTAGGTGGTTCCGCTCCCACTCGAAAAATCTGAAGATTTTCGCATCACCTCCCACACGCTCTGACTATTACAGTAGGCATTCTGGGCGTTCGGTGCCATATTGTTGTGAAAGCCTGGTCGGGTTGAATCATTGTGGCAAAACTCGTTGATCTACAGAACAATTATAAAGCAGAAAATGGTTCTGCGGGAATTATGAAATAGACAATTCTTACACACTACAAAATAAAGATTGTTTTGTTGTATAATAAAATGCCAACAAAGAAACAAAAAAACAGAATGGCGTTAACCTAAGGGCAATGCAACTCAAGAAAAGAGCTCATACTACTTTATACATCGTAATATTCCTGTTTATTATATGTAACATCATATACTATTCGGGGGACACGTATTTCTTTATTTTGTACATGATTTCTCTTTGTTCATTGTTATAAACATTTTTATTGGGGGGGGGGGGGGGGGGGGGCAACGCAACGCAACGCCATTCTTATATTATCAACATCAAGTCATTTTACTTTCGCGGTTCTCGTCTGAAATGTTGCAAAATAATGTATCCTAATCCAGCTACTGTAATATTAATATAATTCGAAAATCCTCAACAACCACCATCTCATTATATAAGGTTGAGATGGATCATAGTCCTTACTCTTTACACATTATCTATATGAATGTACTATTTCGCACAGTTAGATCACCTGTCTATGGTTATACAATGACACTGGAACCCAAGACATACCCTTGTGATTTTGGAGGAAAACATCAGCGATGCCGTGGCGTATGAATTGTTAGAAGGCTGGAATCTGCAGGATGGTTGGTATTGGGGAACTATAGATGGCTGCGACGCCAATCCGCATGGCGTATTGCTTGCATCTTTAATGTCCCCATCAACGTATGTAGTGCACCTCGTTCCTTCCAACTTGTTGTCGATGATGTAGACGGGCATGGTTGCATTATTAGAACTGCTCTCTTGGTAATCCTCGTCGAAAACGCCCCATCTTAGCTTCGCCCATTGCCGGACCATCACCTTGTCTGATTCAATGGTATCATGATATGGTAATTCTCCTGGCAATTTCATCAAACAGTTTGATTAATCCAGACTGACATTCGTAAGATAATTATATTAGTTATTGCAAAAAGATGGATAAGAACTAGTAATTTTCAAAACAGCTCGTCTTGTGCTGATTTCCTATTGCAGATTTTGTTTCAAAATTCGTCATCAAAATATGTATTGTTTAAAATTGAGTGTAAAAGTATAGTCTAATATAAATTGATGTGTAAAGGTAAAGACATGATTTTGAATGCGCAATTGTATTTAGGGAAACATATTTCATCGGGCTACTGTCATTTCTGTTTTCATTGGCTGTTTTGCTATTGTCAATAAAGGGCGCTTCAAGAAATAATTTTGAAGAGCATACACTTTTTTATTTTTATTATATGCTTTAGTGAACAATACTCCACGGGGTGAGACACAGGTCAAACTCAAATATAGACACTACGTGTAATGCACTATATAAGACATCCTCATTGGCCAATCAATGGTCAATTTAAGAGAGCCTTTAACTACGTGATGCCAACTGCAGTAGGTGCTGATGCACTCGGCTCTTGAAAGATTGAGCTCTGCTGCCGTGGATAACTCCAACTATGTTCACTGGTAGCCTATTCCAGACGTGTGGATGAAACTCCTGCCAGTTGAGTGAGTTCTTGATGAAGGTTCTTGGAGAGCGTGATTTTGCATTTACAGACTGGTGCGAGATGCGCGTCTTATGAGGTAGGGTTGAGGCAGCATATGGCTTTTAGGTCTGAATGACATATGCCGTGTGTGCATATTGTAGAGCACAGTAGCAGCAGCTACTTTCCGTTTGTGTTGTAGAGAGTGAATGGTCAGTTCTGAGCGTGCCTCTTTTTCTTCCACATCGATGATGCGCAGGGCTTTGCTCTGGATACGGTCCAGCAATCCAAGTACAGTAGCAGACGCGTTCATCCAACACAGAGTGGCATATTCCATGATGCTACTGTTATATTGAAAATATACTTCGACAAGTAAGCTTCCTGTCTACTGTTACTCCTACGATTTCCAGTTCGTCCGTTTCAGTTAGTTTTAGTGTTTCCAATGTACACATCTATTCTTGTTGGGCTTCTCTTCATTGAGATGGTTAATACCTTGTACTTTGTTGGCTCAAACGTCACCTTCCACATGTCAGCCCATAGCCTCATGTTCATCTCTATTTGAGCTTGCACTTGTTGCCTCAGATTCTCCTGGTGATCTAATTTCGCAGAACAATGTGGAATCGTCCGCATACAGGTGCAAGGCGTTATCGCAATCATCTCCTAGATCATCAATGCAGACCAGGAACAGCAGTGGGCCGAGAACTGGACCCTGAGGCACTGAAGCATTGATGGCGGTGGAGCTTGATGATTGGCCCGACAGGACGACTTTAACAAATCTATCAGATAGGTAGCTCTCTATCCAGGTCAGTAGCTTGCCAGTGGTTCCTTTGCCTTCCAGCTTTGCGCAGATTCCGCTATTAACCCTTTCCCTACGAGATTATGAAATCCCCATAAACTGTATACATAGACCACCCGGTTCCCGTAGTCAAGGGGTTAAAACAATCAAGGTAACACAATTAGCTTGTAACATACTTGACCCCCAAGCTTGCATTCTGACAAAGGCTCCCTTGATGTCTAGCGCAACAGCACGCACTTCATTTCCTCTATCTTATGTGTCTGACCATTGCTGGCAAAGGATAGTAAGTATATATCTGTGGTACTGTTGTGAGGTCTGACACCAAACTGTCGGTCGGATATGAGCTGATGTTGACGGAGGTAGTTCGGGATGTGTTTATGTACAATTGAATCCATAACCTTACTGATGTTGCTGAGGAGAGAGATAGGGCGATACATCCATGGATTGGACATTGAATCTCTCTTATGTATTGGGACCACATGTACAGTCTTCCACTGGGTCGGAAACATTCCACTCGAGAAGCAGAGTTCGAAAAGGCAGCTGAGTGGTCTAGCTAATTCAGCGCTACACTCCTTTAGGACTCTGGAGGGAATCTCATCTGGGCCAGTTGCTTTATCAGGACTTAGTCTCCGCAGGTGTCTCTTTGCATCTTTGGCTTTGAATGTTACTTTTTCCATTTCATTATGAGTACTGTGCGGGACTTCATGAGCAGGCACTTCTGCATCATCGAGATGGCACTTTCTGCTTTCTCCTTTGCAGAACAGTAAACCTGGTCCTGATTCTTCAGGACAGGTATGTCTGATTTAGTGTTTCTTCCAGAAAGGGTGTTCACCTTGTTCCACTATTTATTACTGCTCAGGCTTTCATCGGTCAGCTCCTTTTCAGTGACTTGCTCTGTTGTCTCGTTGCCTGTTTTCTGCTACTCTGTTCTTGTTTCTTTGAATGTATCTGTATTTGTCTGTGTGTCATCTCTTTTCATCTGCTTGTAGAGACGTCTCTTTATGGTAGCAGTTTCCCTGCAGCGATCATCAAACCAGGCTTTGTCACCCGTCTTACCAGTTACTTGCTTGCTTGGGATGTAGATATCCATATAATCGGATATTATCTACACGCTGTTTCAGGATCAGTTTGAAGGGCATGGATCCAGTCAACTGAGGAGAGGTGACCACGCATTCCCCAGTAGCAGGGGCGTCGATCACGGGGGGGGGGGGGGGGGGGGGGGGGGGGGGATGGGGGGGATATATCCCCCCCAATATTTGAGGTGGGGGGGATGGCCTGTATTATCATCCCCCCCCCCCCAATATTTGGGAGGGTAACAAAAAAAAAAAAAAAAAGTATACTGGCGCATGTAATTGTGGAAGAGGCTACTATCGTATGTCTTATGTTAGAAAGTCCTTACTCATTCCTCCATAAGCAAAAGAAGTGCGATCCGCCCTTTGGTTTTCTGCAAACTTGATTTCATTAATTGTGTTTATCTATAACACGGTAACTCAGAAACAAGTTTATAAAACGTGAAATTGATGCCTTAAGTATGCTCCAGATTGCACAATTTCAAGCCCCAAAATGCAAAAGCGAGGGGGGACACCCCCCCTCCCACACCCACCCCCCCCCCCCCCCCCCCCCAGGCGCGGATCTACGGGGGGGGGGGGGTGGTTTAGGGGGTTTAACCCCCCCTTGGGCTGCCAAGTGAAAATGTGATGTGCATAGAAAAACGCCATCATTGTGTCCAGACCCACACAGTCTCCGCATCGTCATTGGGTCAATACCCCCCCCCCTTAGCAAAATAGCCAAACAAAAATCGCCTCGCCGCTACGCGGCTGGGACTTCGCGGCTCGTGGACGATGCTCCGCATCGTCATTGGCTCAAACCCCCCCTCTTAGCAAAATAGCCCCAAAAAAAAATCGCCTCGCCGCTACGCGGCTCGTGGACGATGCTCCGCATCGTCAGTGGGTCAAACCCCCCCTCTTAGCAAAATAGCCCAAAAAAAAAATCGCCTCGCCGCTACGCGGCTCGTGGACGATGCTCCGCATCGTCAGTGGGTCAAACCCCTCCTCTTAGCAAAATAGCCCCCCCAAAAAAAAATCGCCTAGCCGCTTCGCGGCTCGTGGACGATGCTCTGCATCGTCATTGGGTCAAACCCCCTGATCATCCCCCCCAACCATGAGAAGAAATCGACGCCCTTGCCCAGTAGTCGGCTTTGTCGTAACGCCATACTTTCCGTCTGTAAGGCTTGTCGCGGTTAAGTGGGACATCTAATTTCACCAGAACCGGGTTGTGGTCGGACGACCCAAGTCTTGCAAATGTTGTGGATGTGGCAGGCATGTCAGTCAAAACAAGATCGAGGATCTGATCTTCCTTGGTTGGTTCATCAACAACAAGTCCCAAAGAGGTCATCTCCAATGCAGGCCTGCCTGCTGTGTCGGTGATGTGGCTGCCGAGCCAGTCGGTGTGAGGTACATTGAATTCTCCAAGGAGGATCACAGACTTGGCATTACGTTCGGTAAGTTTAGGAAAGGTGGCAGAATCGAGATAGTCAATGATGTCGCTGTTGGCGTTCGGGGGTCTGTAGATTGCTGCTCAAATGAGATTCTGTGTTCGCAAAGCCACTGTGAACCAAATCATTTCAAAGTCGGTAGGATCAAGATCAGCTTCGTGCTAAATGGCAATACCTTCCAGGCAATAGATGGCGATCCCTCCACCCGTTGTGTTGGGTCGGTCTCTGCGACAGGAAAGTGAGTAGCCAGGAATGGTTATACAGTCGGCTCCACCCTTAACAGTCGCGTGTTGAATGTCTCCACGACAAAAACAATAGCTGGTTTTATCTCATGACACAGGTTACTTAGCTCATCTATTATAGACATTAGGCATCTTATGTACACTTCTAGTATACTCTAATCCGATTCACGTAGTCGATGGGCAGGCGTGGGTAGTGTCCGTTTTAATCCGTCCGTTCGAGGCCTTTTTCTTGTTTCTAGCGATGTTAATTAATTGAACGCGGGGGTGCTGGCCCAACGCCCCATATAATACACACTTAAACAGTGCGACAGGGATGTGTGATATGCATGAACTGAACGGAAAGCATCCAAGGACTCATAACAGTTCGGGTAATCAGATGGTAGAGATTACCACTTGGTCAAGGATTGGGTGATCAGCACTTGTACATCCCCACTCCCTACTTCAAATGACATGATAAACTTTATTTGATCACAACCGGTTCACAAACAACTGAAATGTCAATAAATATATCCGATCAAATAAATGTGGGTTTCTACTTGTTTCATTCGATGATTCAAAGCAAACCAAAAAATAATAGCATTTCATCTATGCTACTTTGTTAGTGTCACCGATAGCTTCAATTCGATATAAATCACTCAAAATGTCAAATGATGAGGCCACACCAGTTATAATTGTATGTAAAATGTCTAGCTCTTTGGAAAACTTGTTACCCCTCTAAATATAATTTACTTTTAATTTGTACATGCAATCTGAATTTTTAAATTGTATATGGAATGAACTTTTATATTGTTATTAATTTGTATGTATTTTATATTGAGAAAATAATCTGAACTTGAACTAAGGGCATAGAAGCCATTGTGTTATTTGCTTTGTTTCTACGTTTTTCATACCTGCGTGTCCAAACTGCTTTCGCGTCTCCTCGTCCGTGACGTAATCGTGGGGAAGCAGCATATACTGTCCAGGGCAGCCACATCCACCAAACCTGGTGACCGAAGGACGACTCGTCGAGGAATTGATCACTCGCACGTAGGCATTATCGTACGTTTCCCGCTGGGCGACTTCGTAATTGGATTGCCATGTGACTGGGACCAGGATGGTGATGGATTTCCAGTAGACGGTGTTGTTAGTCGCAGAGAACAACAGAGCAGAACCAGCGGTGAATATCTCCTGGAATGATATCAACAAGAACAGGATTAATTACACATGGATGATAAAATCAAATCCATTGATAATGTCCGAACTCGAGAAGCAAAGTAGCTATTAAAAGAAATAGATACAATTAAGTGATGGAAATGAGTGAAGAGAAACAGACTGAAGACTAAGTATACGCGAAATTCGTTGTTTGTGGTGGAAAACCCAAAATTAATATCTCCTGCAGATTCTGATGTCAAAATAATAGTAAAGCGCATAAACCTAACATAATACTCTCTTGGCGCACATTTTAACCCTTGTCAGTTCAACATTTCACAAGCCTTCTGCACCGTATCAACTCGCAAGGAGCATTTATACCACCCGTGAGCAACTGTATTGATAAATTGAGCTTATTAATACCGGACTAGTCATCAGGTCATAGTACCCAGTGATACTTTTAGGTAGAGATCAGCAATGTAAATTAAATGTCCGAAATAACATACAAGTCTGGATACTGGATACAAGATCGTGCCACAACACCAGCAAATATACAAGAAATGGAAGAACAAAAAACGTCAAGAAAATAATGAATTAAAGAGAGAGAAAGATAGAGAGACGACATGCCTGTAGCCAGGACTTTACAAGGGGGTGCATAATTTCACTGTGAGAAGCAAAACAGTTCTGCTAATTCAAAGAGATGTTTACATTTAAAGGGATATACTAACTTTATTGACATGTGCAAACAGTGATGACTGCTTGATGCAATGTGTATTGTTGTGATCTGATATGTCCAAAGCGTTATGTGCCAAAATTGATGCTACAGGCCCGAGTAATGAGCGAAAATGCAAAGTTATATTTACTAACTCACTACACTGATTTTGTATAATCTTTCGTTGACGATTACACACCAGTCGGCCCTAGGCATCACTAATCAGCGTCGACCTGAGCTCGGACATAATTCCCAAGATTGCAAGCGAATACACTCCAAACAAAAATGAACATGAAGGAGTGACCAGGTTCCTGCACATTGTTAGGGTAGCCATAATTCGCCAATCATCTTAACACTTTAATAATTTGGCGCCTGGCCCTGCAGAGCAGCGATGGCCCACTCACCCTTCTCCCTCTCACTCCAGAAAACGATCACCCTCCTTTGCGTTCCGATGCAAATTTCAATCTGACGCACCCAAAATACTCCACAAAATAATACTAAAACTTACATCTATATTTTGGCAATTTTCGGCGTCAATTCATCGGTTTCCCTCATAACTTTGCGCAACAACTATCTCACTCCGAAATATGAAGCCGATTTCGGAACTATTCTTAACCAATGACGCGCATGCTCGCTACGATCTTTCAACTTGTATTGTGTTTCTATAGCAACAACCAGAGCCGAGTACTACCCCTATTACCGACTGAATACTGCACTAGCACGGTCGCAACCTAATCGCCTAACCCTTTTACCGCTATTTACACACTGCGTAATTCCAACAAAATAAACAATTCCTTTAATTAATATACCACCATATTACGCTATTATTCACCACCCCCCCCCCCCCCCCCCCCCCCTTCTCAAGTTCTCGGTCGTGATTGCCGATCGCCGCGAATATTTGCACACATGTCAAGTGAAGTGTATAGAATACTGGGGTAAATTCAATTATTTGAAAACAAATCACTAATTTGCATATTTATGGTAATTTTTGCGGTTACAGTCCGTTATTCCGAAGGTTCGTTATTCCGAAGGTTCAGTTATTCCGAAGGTTCGTTATTCCGAAGGTTCGTTGATCCGAAAATAAAATCGGGTTCGTTATTCCGAAGGTTCGTTATTCCGAAGGTTCGTTATTCCGAAGGTTCATTAGTCCTAAAATAAAATAGGGTTCGTTAATCCGAAAATTAAATCGGGTTTGTTATAATACTATATTTTGTGTTTTGTTTATTTAATTTACAGCCTGCATTAAGTATACCCCTCCCCCTTTCCCTCCCTTGGCCAGACCAATCAAACATTTAAGTTTATTTTATCTCTTTATATGAAATTATAGCATTATAACAAACCAAAATTCATTTTCGGATTAACGAACCCGATTTTCATTTTAGGAATAGCGAACCTTCGGAATAACGAACCTTCGGAATAAAGAACCTTCGGAATAACGAACCTTCGGAATAACGAATCCGATTTCATTTTAGGAATAGCGAACCTTCTGAATAACGAACCTTCGGAATAACGAACCTTCGGAATAATGCAACAAATGTTCGGATTAACGAACCCTATTTCATTTTCGGATTAACGAACACTCAGGTATAGGAAATTTGCGTGTTCGGAATAACGAACCTTCGGAATAACGAACCTTCGGAATAACGAACCTTCGGAATAACGAACCGCACCCAATCAAATAATGTCATACAAAATTATTCATAAATCATATATATATCCCAGGTAGCAAGCCAACGTTGGTCCAACGTTGGACCAACGTTGTCCAATTTTTTCGGCAACGTTGGTCCAACGTTGTCCGGCAACGTTGGACCAACGATGGTTGCGTACGCCCAATCAACGTTGCTCCAACGTTGCCGAAAACGAAATGCCAACGTTGGATCAACGTTGGTCCATCGTTGAAAAGTTGTTATTTGTCAACGTTGGACCAACGCTTTTCCAACGTTAATCCAAGGTTGGTATTTTGTTGGAGCAGCGTTGATTGGGCGTACGCAAACGTTGATCCAACGTCAAAGCAACATGTGTCCAACAAGCATCCAATATGTCTCCAACATGCATCCAACAAGCAGCCAACATTGGACCAACGCTTTTCCAACGTTAATCCAAGGTTGGTATTTTGTTGGAGCAGCGTTGATTGGGCGTACGCAAACGTTGATCCAACGTCAAAGCAACATGTGTCCAACAAGCATCCAATATGTCTCCAACATGTCTCCAACAAGCATCCAACGTTGGTCCAGCGTAATTCACCAACATTTCTCCAACGTTGGTCCAACGTTGATCCAACGTTGGTCCAACGTTGGTCCAACATTGGACCAACGTCTCACCGTACTAAAAAAATTTAATTAATATTCATATGACACGCCTATTGGTGATATCTAGAACATCCTATCCTAGCTTTCCCTTTACCTAAGACTAACCTAACCCTAACCCTATTCCTAGTCCTATTCCTATCCCTATCCATATAGTCCTATTCCTATTCCTACACTCACTACATCTACATCATCCACTCAGCTTTATATAACCTAGCTTCTGTGTTAATATTTGTTTGATGGTTGGTATTTCGATAAAGTTGAATGTTTGGATAAAGTTTTAAGAATTTACACAAATACATCATGGAAACAAACCTTTAGAATGTTTTTGTAGATAAATAACTTACATATATTTCAAATAATGAGTAAATAATAACATTGGATTCATTCTGAACAATCAAATAACATGATTATTAATGCTTTTTGCAGTCAATGATAACCACTCATGAATATTCATGAATAATAACCAACGTTCATCCAACGTTGAACCAACGTTGATCCAACGATGGCATACATCCTGCTTTCAGCAGCTAATTTTAAATCCTTTTATTATGCAAGGGGGTTTTGACCACCTGTGCTACGAGTAAAAAAATTACCTTTTCTAACATAACAGCTACATGTAGTGAACAACAGATGTGAAATGTTGGATTCTCGTTGGAATAACGAACGTTTCACTGTGGGTTACCGATGTCGATCCAACGTTGCTCTAACGAGATTGTCCAACCTCCATTTCACTTTGAGTTACCGATGTTGATCCATCGCATGGTGTTGTAATATAATACAAGTAGGCGAAATGCCATGTGTAACTCTGGCATAACAATAATAAATACTGGTAAATTACAAACTTGAGTGTCAGGGTAGACTACCCGACACCCAGAAGATGGAACCAGGGGATTATTCTGCCCCTTTCGTACGGTTGTCATCCCCTATTGTAAGACCGACATTTACCTTATGCAAAATGGTTTAACGTGCTAGTGCCAGGGTGGACTACCCAACGCCTAGATGATACCAAGGGATTATTCTGCCCTAAATGGTATTCATCTCTATCACAAATCTAATCTATCCGGTGGTCTGAGAGTAGACGTCGAAGTGGGTAGCGCCTGTCACGTTCTTGCGAGGGCGGCTTCACCTCACTCCAGCACGCTTCTGGGACCTCCGTTTCCTCGTTTACTGGAACATGGATGTTACCTTCAGGTGCGCGACGCTTCTTTAGATGATGTCTGTTCCGGCGATACCGCCCACCTTTCTCACTCTGGATGTGGTACGAGCGGGGCGTTGAATCTTGAGTTGTCACTACGCCAGGTTTCCATTCTTTTCCCACTTGGTAGTACACACGTTCTCCAGACTTCAACACCGGCAGCGACTTGGCACCCTGGTCATAGTATCGCTTCTGCCTCTTCTGGAGCTCTTTCTTCCTACTAGCTATGCACCGTTGATAACGAACAGTACAGTTCTCAATAAAGCGTTTTCTGGATGGTATATCCGGTCACACATCAACCGTGAAGCTCGCCTCCCAAAATGGATTCAAATTAGCATTTCTACAACACAGGTCATGGCGAATCGAATCAGACATACAGTCACTTTCACTTCAGACACCATGTTGTAATATAATACAAGTAGGCACACGAGTATAGTTGAAAGCTTACTTTATTAACTGCTTGTAGATCGATGGCCCAACTCATACATGGTCTCTTGACACCCGATATCGATCCTATATGGTAATTCACCGGGGATGGCGCACTTCTATTTATGATTGTAATTCTACTTGAGTCCACTCATTACTGTTGGTCTAACGAGATTGTCCAACGTCTTTTTCACTGCGAATTACCGATGTTGATCCAACGTTGGTCCAACGAGATTGTCCAACGTCTTTTTCACTGCGAGGTACCGATGTTGATCCAACGTTGGTCCAACAAGATTGTCCAACGTCTTTTTCACTGCGAGTTACCGATGTTGGTCCAGCGTTGCTCCAACGAGATTGTCCAACGTCAATTTCACTGCGAGTTACCGATGTTGGTCCACCGTTGGTCCAACGAGATTGTCCAACGTCCATTTCACTGCGAGTTACCGATGTTGGTCCAACGTTGGTCCAACGAGATTGTCCAACGTCTTCTTCACTGCGAGTTACCTATGTTGGTCCAACGTTGGTCCAACGAGATTGTCCAACGTCTTTTTCACTGCGAGTTACCGATGTTGATCCAACATTGGTCCAACAAGATTGTCCAACGTCCATTTCACTGCGAGTTACTGATGTTGGTCCAACGTTGGTCCAACGAGATTGTCCAACGTCTTTTTCACTGCGAGTTACCGATGTTGATCCAACGTTGGTCCAACGAGATTGTCCAACGACTATTTCACTGCAAGTTACCGATGTTGGTGCAACGTTGGTCCAACGAGATTGTCCAACGTCCATTTCAGTGCGAGTTACCGATGTTGGTCCAACGTTGGTCCAACGAGATTGTCCGACGTCTTTTTCACTGCGAGTTACCGATGTTGGTCCAACGTTGGTCCAACAAGATTGTCCAACATCCATTTCACTGCGAGTTACCGATGTTGGTCCAACGAGATTGTCCAACGTCTTTTTCACTGCGAGTTACCGATGTTGGTCCAACGTTGGTCCAACGAGATTGTCCAACGTCTTTTTCACTGCGAGTTACCGATGTTGATCCAACATTGGTCCAACAAGATTGTCCAACGTCCATTTCACTGCGAGTTACCGATGTTGGTCCAATGTTGGTCCAACAAGATTGTCCAACGTCTTTTTCACTGCGAGTTACCGATGTTGGTCCAACGTTGGTCCAACGAGACTGTCCAATGTCTTTTTCACTGCGAGTTACCGATGTTGATCCAACGTTAGTCCAACAAAATTGTCCAACGTCTATTTCACTGCGAGTTAACGATGTTGATCCAACGTTGGTCCAACGAGATTGTCCAACGTACATTTCACTGCGAGTTACCGATGTTGGTCCAACGTTGGTCCAACGAGATTGTCCAACTTCTTTTTCACTGCGAGTTACCGATGTTGGTCCAACGTTGATCCAACGAGATTGTCCAACGTCCAACGAGTTCCAACGAGTTTGCAAGTTTCCGACGTTGGTCCAACGTTGGCTTGCTACCTGGGTTCTTCATAACTAAACATTGTTTTTCACTACATATATTCTTTAGACCATTTGTAATAATAATACTACAAAGAAATTTGAAGATACAGGTTCTTCTTTATGTTTTCTATTGTTTTGATAATTTCTTAGGTATCCCAGGTAGCAAGCCAACGTTGGACCAACGTCGGAAACTTGCAAACTCGTTGGAACTCGTTGGACGTTGGACAATCTCGTTGGATCAACGTTGGACCAACATCGGTAACTCGCAGTGAAAAAGAAGTTGGACAATCTCGTTGGACCAACGTTGGACCAACATCGGTAACTCGCAGTGAAATGTACGTTGGACAATCTCGTTGGACCAACGTTGGATCAACATCGTTAACTCGCAGTGAAATAGACGTTGGACAATTTTGTTGGACTAACGTTGGATCAACATCGGTAACTCGCAGTGAAAAAGACATTGGACAATCTCGTTGGACCAACGTTGGACCAACATCGGTAACTCGCAGTGAAAAAGACGTTGGACAATCTTGTTGGACCAACATTGGACCAACATCGGTAACTCGCAGTGAAATGGACGTTGGACAATCTTGTTGGACCAATGTTGGATCAACATCGGTAACTCGCAGTGAAAAAGACGTTGGACAATCTCGTTGGACCAACGTTGGACCAACATCGGTAACTCGCAGTGAAAAAGACGTTGGACAATCTCGTTGGACCAACATCGGTAACTCGCAGTGAAATGGATGTTGGACAATCTTGTTGGACCAACGTTGGACCAACATCGGTAACTCGCAGTGAAAAAGACGTCGGACAATCTCGTTGGACCAACGTTGGACCAACATCGGTAACTCGCACTGAAATGGACGTTGGACAATCTCGTTGGACCAACGTTGCACCAACATCGGTAACTTGCAGTGAAATAGTCGTTGGACAATCTCGTTGGACCAACGTTGGATCAACATCGGTAACTCGCAGTGAAAAAGACGTTGGACAATCTCGTTGGACCAACGTTGGACCAACATCAGTAACTCGCAGTGAAATGGACGTTGGACAATCTTGTTGGACCAATGTTGGATCAACATCGGTAACTCGCAGTGAAAAAGACGTTGGACAATCTCGTTGGACCAACGTTGGACCAACATAGGTAACTCGCAGTGAAGAAGACGTTGGACAATCTCGTTGGACCAACGGTGGACCAACATCGGTAACTCGCAGTGAAATTGACGTTGGACAATCTCGTTGGAGCAACGCTGGACCAACATCGGTAACTCGCAGTGAAAAAGACGTTGGACAATCTTGTTGGACCAACGTTGGATCAACATCGGTACCTCGCAGTGAAAAAGACGTTGGACAATCTCGTTGGACCAACGTTGGATCAACATCGGTAATTCGCAGTGAAAAAGACGTTGGACAATCTCGTTAGACCAACAGTAATGAGTGGACTCAAGTAGAATTACAATCATAAATAGAAGTGCGCCATCCCCGGTGAATTACCATATAGGATCGATATCGGGTGTCAAGAGACCATGTATGAGTTGGGCCATCGATCTACAAGCAGTTAATAAAGTAAGCTTTCAACTATACTCGTGTGCCTACTTGTATTATATTACAACATGGTGTCTGAAGTGAAAGTGACTGTATGTCTGATTCGATTCGCCATGACCTGTGTTGTAGAAATGCTAATTTGAATCCATTTTGGGAGGCGAGCTTCACGGTTGATGTGTGACCGGATATACCATCCAGAAAACGCTTTATTGAGAACTGTACTGTTCGTTATCAACGGTGCATAGCTAGTAGGAAGAAAGAGCTCCAGAAGAGGCAGAAGCGATACTATGACCAGGGTGCCAAGTCGCTGCCGGTGTTGAAGTCTGGAGAACGTGTGTACTACCAAGTGGGAAAAGAATGGAAACCTGGCGTAGTGACAACTCAAGATTCAACGCCCCGCTCGTACCACATCCAGAGTGAGAAAGGTGGGCGGTATCGCCGGAACAGACATCATCTAAAGAAGCGTCGCGCACCTGAAGGTAACATCCATGTTCCAGTAAACGAGGAAACGGAGGTCCCAGAAGCGTGCTGGAGTGAGGTGAAGCCGCCCTCGCAAGAACGTGACAGGCGCTACCCACTTCGACGTCTACTCTCAGACCACCGGATAGATTAGATTTGTGATAGAGATGAATACCATTTAGGGCAGAATAATCCCTTGGTATCATCTAGGCGTTGGGTAGTCCACCCTGGCACTAGCACGTTAAACCATTTTGCATAAGGTAAATGTCGGTCTTACAATAGGGGATGACAACCGTACGAAAGGGGCAGAATAATCCCCTGGTTCCATCTTCTGGGTGTCGGGTAGTCTACCCTGACACTCAAGTTTGTAATTTACCAGTATTTATTATTGTTATGCCAGAGTTACACATGGCATTTCGCCTACTTGTATTATATTACAACACCATGCGATGGATCAACATCGGTAACTCAAAGTGAAATGGAGGTTGGACAATCTCGTTAGAGCAACGTTGGATCGACATCGGTAACCCACAGTGAAACGTTCGTTATTCCAACGAGAATCCAACATTTCACATCTGTTGTTCACTACATGTAGCTGTTATGTTAGAAAAGGTAATTTTTTTACTCGTAGCACAGGTGGTCAAAACCCCCTTGCATAATAAAAGGATTTAAAATTAGCTGCTGAAAGCAGGATGTATGCCATCGTTGGATCAACGTTGGTTCAACGTTGGATGAACGTTGGTTATTATTCATGAATATTCATGAGTGGTTATCATTGACTGCAAAAAGCATTAATAATCATGTTATTTGATTGTTCAGAATGAATCCAATGTTATTATTTACTCATTATTTGAAATATATGTAAGTTATTTATCTACAAAAACATTCTAAAGGTTTGTTTCCATGATGTATTTGTGTAAATTCTTAAAACTTTATCCAAACATTCAACTTTATCGAAATACCAACCATCAAACAAATATTAACACAGAAGCTAGGTTATATAAAGCTGAGTGGATGATGTAGATGTAGTGAGTGTAGGAATAGGAATAGGACTATATGGATAGGGATAGGAATAGGACTAGGAATAGGGTTAGGGTTAGGTTAGTCTTAGGTAAAGGGAAAGCTAGGATAGGATGTTCTAGATATCACCAATAGGCGTGTCATATGAATATTAATTAAATTTTTTTAGTACGGTGAGACGTTGGTCCAATGTTGGACCAACGTTGGACCAACGTTGGATCAACGTTGGACCAACGTTGGAGAAATGTTGGTGAATTACGCTGGACCAACGTTGGATGCTTGTTGGAGACATGTTGGAGACATATTGGATGCTTGTTGGACACATGTTGCTTTGACGTTGGATCAACGTTTGCGTACGCCCAATCAACGCTGCTCCAACAAAATACCAACCTTGGATTAACGTTGGAAAAGCGTTGGTCCAATGTTGGCTGCTTGTTGGATGCATGTTGGAGACATATTGGATGCTTGTTGGACACATGTTGCTTTGACGTTGGATCAACGTTTGCGTACGCCCAATCAACGCTGCTCCAACAAAATACCAACCTTGGATTAACGTTGGAAAAGCGTTGGTCCAACGTTGACAAATAACAACTTTTCAACGATGGACCAACGTTGATCCAACGTTGGCATTTCGTTTTCGGCAACGTTGGAGCAACGTTGATTGGGCGTACGCAACCATCGTTGGTCCAACGTTGCCGGACAACGTTGGACCAACGTTGCCGAAAAAATTGGACAACGTTGGTCCAACGTTGGACCAACGTTGGCTTGCTACCTGGGTATGTCTCTGTTTTTGTTGTTTATTTTATTTCTAACTATAATTTAACTATTTTGACCCCCAAAACAACACCTCAAAATGTAAACAAGACCAAATAACCAATGATATATCTCTTTTTAGGAAAAATTATATTTTCATATGTTTTGTACACAAATCTCGAAATCGAGCAATTTTTAGGCCAACATGCATAATTTATACAAAAGGACACGTGACTTCGTAAAAGTATGTCCGATTCTCAAAAATTAGTTTTGAAAGATGCGCAAGACCCAACAGAATACAAGTCCCTAAGCGGCGTTCCGGAGCAATCGGACAAATCGTGGAGGAGGGGGGGGGGGGGGGGGGGAGGGGGGGTGGGGGTGGGGGGGGGGCATAATGACCCCGCCCTTATCTCTCTTTTTAATGACAAAAATGACCAAAAATATTTTGATGAACAAGTTGATGAAACCAATGCGTTTTTAGCATTGAGCATTGTCGAGTTTAACTATTAGTTTTTAATGTTATGGTGCAGATTTTGGTAACTAAAATTAAGTTTGAAAACAAATTAGCATTGTACGTAAAGGTATTATCAACATTCAAAATGGCCGAAAGAAAGCATTTTTGAAAATGAATTGAAATAAAACAAAATGGAAAATGCAGAAAGATCTAAAGGAACCACAACAATTTTTGGCTGCTACAAAATGGCTGCTACTTTTGTCACAAAGTCATGTACATGTTTGTGGCATGTATTGCACGTCATATTCTGAAAACATGTGTACATTGTTGGCACACACCTGCGAGTCGGGATATCGAGTCCAGCTTACTTAATAATACTTCAACACATTTTCTGAAAGAACAATTCGCCTCCAGTACGGCAGTACCCAATACCATTGCCTTAAAACAATAAAGTTAAATTTATAAAAACCAACTGTTATTACTCTCACGCTCATTGTTTTCTAAACCTTCCCGGCATGGACGCTCTATCAGAGTAGATATACCACTTTGAACGTGATTAGTACCCTAAGTGTATTACCCTATATCTACGGAATGAGGCTATTGAAATAAACCGAACACAAAAAGTAACTTCACCCCTAAGCAATTGCCCATAATTTCATAACCAAGAATCGTTTCAAGATTTCGTCTTGCCAATATTATCCATATGGTAGTTAGGAAAACAATGTGTAAAAATAAGAGGTAACCATTAATCCATGGTTGAGTGAGCACACATTACAGAAAAAATAGTCATATTTCAAAATTCGCAAAAGTATTATCATCATTACAAATTATTGAGAGTTGGAAAATTAAAAAATGCACTGTTTCACAATTGCAATTAATGCATTTTACCACATGTGCCATCAAAAAATAAAAATGAATGGAATATCAAACAGCATTGTTTCATAAACCATGATCAATGCATTCCGCCACATTTGCGGATTCACAACAATGTACAGGCACGCGCAATACCTTGTGACTTTTGAATTGGGTCATGTTGTCTTTAATCTGTGCTCATTCAGCCATAACATAATGAATATCTCTGATTTTCGCACATATCGAACATAACAACTGTGCCAATATTGTGGTAAGATGACATCTTGAAACAATAATCGGTTATGAAATTATGGGCAATCGCTTAGGGGTGAAGTTACTTTTTGTGTTCGGTATAGATATTCTATGTATATCGGCGGTATATTCGAATTTTACTTCGCAATTGTCTAACCTTGAGCTGGTCGACGATGCTCATATCCTCTTTGACGTTCTTCTGGATGGCGACGAGGAGGTCGGTGTAGCCTCCGTCGTCCAGTCCGACCGGGTTCCGATGCTGAGGACAAACTTGTTGACCGTGAGCCGTCGATGATGTCATCGACAGAAGAAACATCATGAGGGCTGCCATCTTGGAAATCAGTGCGACGACTGGTGCCATCGTAGGCTTCTTATGTCGCCTCTAGTTGTCAACCGAATTATTGCAAGTGTGGCAAGAAGACCTTTACTGATACAATATGAGTGGACTGTAGACCACCGACCTGCCCCTAGCGTGTTAATGAACTCCTGAATATGTGAAACAGTCTTTCAGGTCTCAGTTAGTAGACAGAGACACATCTTTAAAACATAATCATAATGGAGTTATCATGTTATTCAGTCTCCAGTAACACGATCGCCAGATTAAACATTAAGTTCGGAGATAAAGCTATTTTTTTTATTTAAACGAATGGTACGAATTCATACATTAACTGAACTGGTGGTTGATTATAAGTAGTATGCAATGCTTTTGAACGGTTATAGACGCTGCCTATTAATGAGCTCGAACTTTGTTCACATCATATTATCGATCGAGGTTAATATCCGGCACGACAACGGGATGACTAATACATCATATTCATTCATGCAATACAATGACACACTATTCTTTTTTGGAACACATCAAACTCGATCGTTGGTAAACACCTCACACGAATTGTGGCTTCGTGCATGCATCTATAGTTGTTCTTATTATTTCACTCAACACAGCGATCTCATTAAAGAGCGCACTAGGAGGTCATTTGGTTTCTTGTTTGAGGGGGATAGTAAAGTCGTTTTTAGAGGGCGCTCCAGGTAATGATCTTATGTGAGGTAGTTAATCTAAATTATGCAAACTATGCAAATTAATTTTCTTTTTTAACAAAATACTATAGGAGTTTATGTACTATACTTGACACGCATGCCAATTTTTGCGGCGATTTGGCGGTAGAAAGCAGGCCATTTTAGGGTTAAACATGTTGACGCTCGTGCTATATGGGTTACCAGTAAAATAACCTGCAACGCTCTGCGACTTACTGCGATAATATAATTGTGGTTTCATGGGATTGTATGTCTCGGTTATTCTGGTGAAAGCTTTTCAAAGACCGAGTGTACCCTTTCTGGTGGAGTTCTTTGGGATAATCTACAGTGCAAGATATAAGGTACAAGTACCTGGCAACATAGTAACTGGATCCCTTTATCTAACGCGCTTTCACGTGATATGGGAATGTGTTTTGACTTCCAATAGGGCTAATGATAGAACAACTTTTTCACAAAAGAAAAACAAATATAATTCCATATTGGGGATAAAGTTCATGGCTGCATAAAAGTGTGTAAAAAAAAAAAACCCTTCTGATTACGTAGTCTTGTGCAAACACCGACGTGCGTAAACGTAATAACAAACGCTTCAGAAAGGGAAAGAAAAAAAAAATCCCTTTTCTCACCCTCCGTCCCCTTGCCTCCCTCTCGTCTTATTGCCGATCAGACATCAACCCCTTTACTTTCCTCTGTAATTCTCTCCTTTCACAAATATTCCATCACTAGTCTCTACCTCCCATTGTACACACACCTTCTTTCTTATGTCCATCCCTCTCTATTATTATCTCCTTCCATGGCTCCTTATCTTCCTCTGGATCTCACTATCCATCTATCACACCGCCCCCCCCCCCCCCCCCCCCCCATCACTTGCTCTACACTATCGCTAACATTTCCGTGTTTCTCTCTATCCTCTCTATCGGATCCTCTGTCTCTCATTTACTCTGTCCGTCTCTCTTCCTTATATACGCCAATTCTCTCTATACATAAGCCCTCTAACTACCTCTCTTACTCTCCCTTTCTCCTTTGACGTTTGTAATAGCAATATTTGTGTTCATAAAATATTTGTCTGTACATTCGTTTTACTTCAAGCATGAATCAAACCCTGACACATCCAGAGTTGTAGGCAACATTGTCAAGTTTTTTTAATTGTTGCTATGTTATCGTTCGTGATATTATCCATAGGTAAGCACTTATGGGTACGAAGCGAGGAAACATACGGGTCTTTACGGATCACGGAAGTGGTATTCATATCAATGGTAGTCATATCAAGGACCCCTACGAAAACCAGCCTGTGGCTGATAGGGTGCTCCGCCCATGAGTTTGAAAAAAGAAAAAAAAATATATATAACACGCGCGCGACCGGGGGCTTAGAACACGTCTGAAAAGTGTATGTTTGATTTATGATTTCTGCAATATTTTTTCTATTTCATCGTCATTGTAGTACAAAAAAATGCACAGGATTTGATTATATTGAGTATAGCTCTACGGGAAAGTTAACATAAATTAGTTTAAGGGGGTAGTACTGGTACTCACACACAAAAAAAAAGATTTTGTTTTAATTTTTATTTTTTTAGCTATACCATATCTTTATGGTCTTCTCAACATGAATCCAGCGTGACAAGCCCTGAGAAATAACTGTACAATTTATGCAATCAAACATCATATTTGCATATCGTTAGTGTACACGTGTCAATGGATAATGGTTATCTTTATACATGCATTTTCTGTAAAATGTCATTTTTTCACACATTTTTTCTAAAAACTTCACTATTTATCATTAAATTTGGCTAACAATTGGACAGGATGTAGGACTCATACCATTGCACAATATGATGATGGCTTTTTGTGATAGCACTATCACATTCCAAAATATTTCAAAAAATTAATTTTTTTTTATGCGAATCTGGTAATACGCATAATTAATTAATTAACCAAATATTATGCATACTTTCAAAATTCCTTTCATCATATGATGGAGATATAGTTAAATAACATACCTGCCAAATTTGGCTTCAATCCAGTGATAAACATGAGAGGAGATAGAGTTTGAATAATTTTATTCTTTTTCTTTATTTATTTGTTTCACTAATTCATGCTAAATAAGGCTTATTCAAAAATGAAAAGCGTTTGACGGATAAAAATTGGACGGAATGAAAGAATATATATTAAAGTTTTTTTAAAAGGCTTCAATAGTCTTTGTACTTCCTTCAGAATCATATTTATAAAGAATGTCCCATTTTAGTACCAGTACTAGTACTAGTACCAGTACCAGTACTACCCCCTTAATACACATTTGCCTTTACTACCAAACACAATACTAACCAATAGCGAAAACGAAATCAGATTTTAAAATTATGTACAAATTAATATGGTAAAACCTCTTTTGTTTCACAAAGCAATATTTTGTCATGACAAATTTGTCATAATGACAAATTTATATGGTGGCATTACGGGGACCTTTTGCCCCAAATTTGGCAAATTTCTGGCCAAAATTTAGCCATATTATATGAATTTGGCCAAAATTTGGCAAAGTTTTGGCAAAATTTGGGCAAAAATGTCCTTATAATGCCACCATAAAAATCTGTCATTATGACAAATTTGTTATGATGACAAAATATTGCTTTGTGAAACACCCGTATGTAACCTCGCTTCGTACCCGAAAGTGCTTACCTTATTCATAATGACAAAATATTGCTTTGTGAAACACCCTCCCGTATGTTACCTCGCTTCGTACCCGAAAGTGCTTACCTTATCCATAAGGCAAGCAAGACTATTCTGATACGACAAGTCGAGAGAGGGCGTACACCTTTTCAGCTAAACTTGAGAGTTTGCAACACATTTGCAACAGACAGTAATGCAGTTTGAGAGGGCGCTTCAGAAAATATCATTGTGCGAGGTAGAGGATAAATAATAATAATAATAATAATAGAGATTTATATAGAGCAAAAAGCCTCTAAGTGCTTAAACATATTTAGATTACATTAGTACGAAAGTTCATCTGTTTTGGTAATTAACATATTATCTATTTTAAACTTTTGATCACAATACAAATATTTACCTCCGAAATTTGTGGCTGTCATCTACAGCCTTCGTCAGCGATGTGACCCGACTTGACCTTTCGTGACGTAACGATTGATCATCGGGTCGTATTAACATAACATTAACAAAATTAACAAAACTAAATTTTAGGGTAAATAAACATATGGATTAACAAAGAATTAACCATCACAAAATGCTAACTTAAACAAATGAATTTTTAAAGTCGATTTAAAAGTATCAACATTGCGAGAAGTGCTAATATTGAGGGGAAGATTGTTCCATAAAAAAAGAAGCAGCATAAGAAAAGGCGCATACACTTTATGGAAAACAACATTTTGCTTGATAAACATCTGCTTCTAAACAGTTGAAATAAAAAGGAGTGTTCGAATAAAAGGCGTGTGCGTCGACTTTTATTCGCTGTTTCATGTATTAATATTAAAACAGTTTCTCATAAAAGAACCCTCTTGTATTAAACGCTGCAATTGACTGTAAACAGCATTGCGTATCAACATGTTTCATAATTTTATAGCATGTTGAATGATATCTGCGAGTTCTTTGTTTAGAAGATGAATAGATTTAAGCCCCAAAGGCAGGTAGAGCATTAGCCCAAAACACGCACACACACAAAACATAGTTACACATCAGTCATATAACGTCATAAGAGAATTATTTTGATTTGAAGGTGACATTATACTTATCACACTTATCATGTTAACGCTCTTGCCATGAGATCTGCGTTTGACTGTTGTAATTAATGTGATGTGGTTTCATGGGATTGTCTCCTTGGACGAGTTTTAGGGGATGAAGTACATTGCAAGGTACAACGTAATGAGTAGTTATACTTGGCGAAATAATAACTGGATCCCTTTAAGGCGCTTTCACGTGATACTAAACGGCGTTTTGATTTCCAATAGGGATAATAATAGCAGCTTATTTTCACAAAGCACAAAATAAAATAAAAATAGACCATTTTGGAAACATAATGGCGCATACAAATTCGTGAACTTCTTGATAATCGTTACTAAATATAATTCATATACTCATAATGTAATATTGTGTAATCAACCCGCATTATCAGAATTACCTGCGTTTGAGGAAGGGGGAGATCATACTTCCGACTCTTTTTGTTTGTTTTACTCCTTCCTCCACTTGTCTTTCTTTCTCTGTACTTCCTCCCCCTGCCTCCCCCTTTCTCTGTCCTGCCCCTCTGTTTCTAATCTCTGCATACATCCCCTCCATCTTTCTCTTTCTCGTTCCTGCTATTGCAGCCTTTCTATCACCCAACCCCTCCACCTCTATATAAATCTCTCCCCCTCTATATCTAACTCTCTCCTCCCCCCCCCTTACCCCCTTATTCACACACACCCTTCCCTCTAACACGTCTTTCTGTCCTGTCCCTCCCTCTATATTCCTACCCCCTCTTCCCCTTGCAATGTCTCTCTGTATCTTCTCATTCTCTAACTCTCAATCTCTCTTCTTTTCTCACACACATTCTCCCTCTAACTCCCTCCTTGTTCTACCTCTCTTTCCTTTATGATAGCACCTTTTCCTTTACACGAAGGCGATGATTTTTTTGAGCATGTTTGCTTGTAAATCTGTATGTATTCATGTTCCTCCAAGCATGATTCATCCGTTCACACCACCTGGGTTGTTGCTTTGTTGCAATAACCAATGCACCATAACCATATCCGGAGACTACTTTACAAGATGAACAATCTAAAATTTAGACTTGTGGGTGGTATAATAGTACTTGTTCGAAATGTTTGGATTTATTTATGGTTCTGCGGGGAATTACAGCGCATCACCGTGACCAATCGGTGTTATTGCCAGCAGGTTTATTTGCACATCTTCACACCCACCCACCGTACGCTTTAGTAAAACATTATCAACACTTATCAACACTATAGATCAAAGTGTTCCCTAATTCCATAATTTTATTCATTCTATTTTATTTGAATAGAGGTAGTTGTACTTTATATGTGGACCACCTTGTCCTGTCTCCTTGAATAAACCTTTCTCTACTAAAATACTTAGTCCCAAAGAGTTCACACACGGTTGCCAGGTTCCCGTACGCAATGTGTTAAAGGCAAATGCCAGTATAGTGGGAAACGCCCCGCACACATAAAATGAACAGTAGCCTACGCTCCTTTTACCAATCATGTGAAAGTATATGTTTTTACTACTACGGGATGATAACAATTTGGCCTGGAAACCGCATACTAATGGATATATTTGGTTAATTATAAAACTCATTTACTGTAAATTGATATCACCGACGGTTGTATGTTGATATGCACTCTCGCGCGCTGCGTGCTTATCATTATGGCAATAATTAATGCGGCGCATGGTTTCGCACGAGCGTATCGCACGAACCGTACGAGTGTAATGTGGCCAGCGTAGAAGGGCCAAACTGACGGTGAATGTAAAGGGAAAGTTGAGTTCTTGTAGAGAGAGTACAGTTTTAGTCAAACTGAATTTTAGTAAACAAAACGTGCCCCATTACATTACAAACTAATAGTTATTGTGTAGCGCCCTCTCTACCAAAACTCAACTATCCCTTTAAACTAATTGTCAGTGGCTTGCATAAACGTTTTAACTGATATTTCTGCATTTAATGTTACTAAGGTTCGGATTGTTCCACACAAGCGCCTTTTATGCTTTTTCAACAATACTTATCAATTAGTTTGGCCTATAAAGTAATTTCCGACAATTTTCCGAAAACGAGCATTTGGCTTTAAATCTATCCAACACAAAATTATGAAATGGCAACATGAATTAAAATAACAATCAATATGAAGTAAAAGAGCAAGGGAATGGGAGAGAAGGAAGTAATAGGGAAAAGGGGACGAGAGAGGAGGTCTGAGAGATTAAGAAGGAGAGAAAAGAAATCAGAATATAATGTATGTACGTGTTTTTTGTTGTAAATACCTGAATGGCAATAAATAGTCACTATAGCAGGTCAAAATTATCCGGGGTTCATCGCTTAATCTAAATGCGCTGATACAAATGGGAGCATAATGCCATATTGTATTATTCCCTCCCTGGGTAATCGTGCGAAATCGAAGATGGAAACACGCTAATATACCAAATATATAATCGTGTTATAACAAATCTATACAGCTTTACCCAAGGGTTTGTTTATCTGTAATGTCAAACATTTTTTTGTTTTAGTTTTCCTGTTTACTATGTACCATTGTTGTTTATGATATCATGATTTAAGGTTTCTATACATAACAAAATACATTGTAATGGAGAGGGTACTCTGATAGAATCATTATGCAATCAATCAGAACAAGACTAAGTAATAAAATGTCAAGGAATAGCCTACTTGTTTGATTAATTAATCAATATGTCAATTAACCCATACTTGCTTCTGTAGACCGTGGCGTTTAAAAATGGGGAACCTGGAGGAAACCCTGGGAATTATAAGATTTAATAATTTAGCTCTTACTCCCGAAATGTAATAACAATTATAATTTACGGTAGAAAAATCTTATACAGAAAAGAAAGAAAGAAAATTGTATTCGCTAGCTCTTGTGTTGTCACGCTTAGTCGAGCCTCCAGCAAAGCCGATAATTCCGATCGAGGGGCCAAGGACGACTGCTAAACAGGGCAAATCAACACATAGCCATAGAAAAAAGTTCATTAAACTTTCTCGATTTCATGTTAAGTTTTTAAAAAAGGCTGAGGCTCTAATTAAATAGCGGCTTCTTGATGGTGAGATATCATACAACCATGGATAGTAGTACTATCCATGATACAACGGAAAACTTTTGGGTTTTTACATACTCATATCAAGATTGTATATTTTAGAGGTGTTCCTAAAAAAAAGACGCGTTCGCCCTCAAATCTGAAATAATTCTAAAATTCCAAATGTCCATATTTGGGCTAGAAATCTCTTTACTTATCCTGAACAGATTTTGGGAGGAACATGCATTGTTTGTATATCGAAAACAGCTGCCCTTGAAACCAGTGGCGTAGACAGGTTCTTACAACTTGGGGTTAATACGTGCGGTTTACGGGTACACCATGTGAGATGGGTGGATTGGTAACTTGGGGTTATGAAATTTTTCCCCGGCCAAGAACACCTGCCAAAATGTTTCGAGACCGAGGGAATTGGGCAAAGACCTAAGGGGGCTCACGATTTTTTTTGTGCAGGGGCTCATGCCCAACCACACTCACAGGGTTGCCAACTTTGAGCCGGGTGAGAGTGAGATAATGCGAGGGAGCGAAGCGACTGAGTGGGGGGAGGGTGTGGGAGGGGGTGTCACCCCTCCCACCGTAGGGAGCTTTTGCATTGTTGGACTTGAAATTGTGCAATCTGGTGCATACCTAGATAGGAAATCTGGGAAAGCGACAAAGCGTGTTATGATTTGGGGGAGGGTGTTGGAGGGGGTGTCCCCCCTCCCACGGTAAGGAGCTTTTGCATTTTTGGATTTGAAACTGTGCAATCTGGTGCAAACCTAGATAGGAAATTCGGGAGTAAGATTGACTGTATCTAGCAAAACCTGTTATGATTTGGGGGGGAGGGTGTGTCCCCCCTCCCACGGTATGGAGCTTTTGCATTTTTGGACTTGAAATTGTGCAATCTGGTGCATACCTAGATAGGAAATTCGGGAGTAAGATTGACTACATCTGTGTAAGCATGATATGACTTGATCGACCCGAAATGTTCAATATATTTTTCACGAAGAAAACAAATAATTGACACACTAGTAAATATGTACCCCAACACACAAACATATTACATTATATTTATTTTCACACACAGGTCCAACATAAACCATATGCCACATTATCTATTATCCAACAACATAGCCTACAGCCAAGAATGAGTGCCGATGGAGCGAAGCGACCGAGGGCTGGGACAGAGCCATATATATGGGGAGGTTTTGGGAGGGGGATAACGGTTAAGATGTTGCATTTATATACTTGAAATGGTGCAATGTGGTGCACGTCACACAATCAGCCAGAGCAATGCCGATGTAAGCACAGGGGAACCACATGCCCGGTAGAGAAAATGTACTCACCCCAGATCATACACAAGTTACATACAAAACTGAGATAATCTGTTCGCGCGCGAAGCGCGCAGCGAAAACTTGGATGTATAAATTAGATTTTGAATGTTAGAATTAACAAGTCTTAGCTCATACATTGTATACCACTCACACACACAAACACACGCACCTACACCATTCAAACACACACACACACACACAAATGTATTTTCCTAAAACCTGGGGGGGGGGGATGATTGTATACGTCATCCCCCTCACCCCCCCCCCCCCCCCCCCGTTGTCTACGCCCCTGCTTGAAACGCCATCTTGGATTTGGAGTTGTTCTAATGATCCTGAGGTGTATGGCTCGATTCCAGGGGAGGCCCAACCTCTGTACCTATTCCGATAAAAAAAAAAGAAGTAAAGTAGATACATCACAACAATTGCATTATTGACACAAACTCCACCCTCGTTGCCTCTCCCACATTTAAGCTGATTAAATCTCCCAGGTGCAGTCACTTGCATGATATTTCACGGCCATGTTTGCGGGGATGAGAAAATAGGGTACAACTTTTAAAACAGTGCTAGCGAAATTTGGAAATGAGAAAAGCCACATAATTTAATTTGTTTGTGTAATTGAAACCTTTAAAAGGTGTCTTCATTATCCCTGTTTATGTTACTAGAAATGCATGGTATAATGAATTGCAGCCATTTTTATGTGAAAAGGGGGTATAATTTGTTGAAAATGTACTAAAAAAGGTGCAAATAGGGGGTCAATTTTCACTTCGAGAACGATCAAGTGTTAAACATATGAAATGACAGAACCGGGAAATGTACTAATATTAATGGTGTAATGGACGGGGGTGGGGGGGGAGGGGGGGGGGGGGGGGGGGGCGGGAGGGTGTTTCACAAAGAAATATTTTGTCATTATGACAAATTGTTCAAAATTACAAATTGTTACGGTGTCATTATGGGGACCTTTTGGCAAAAATTTGGCAACATCATTAACAAAATTTAGCCAAGTTATACAAATTTTGCCAACATTATTTTAGCAAAGTGTTGGCAAATTTCGGCAAAAATGTCTTTATAATGCGAGCATAAAAATTAGTCATTATGACAAATGTGTCAAAATTTCATTATTTTTTAAACTCCTTCCCGCCCCCCCCCCCCCCCCTTTATTACACCATTAGTCATATTTATGCTAGCACACTGGGAATCACTCATACATGACATGGTTTACTTAGGGAGGTGTCTCAAAGTACTCTTTTGTGCTTCACAAAAAAAGGATTAACGCATTTCAAGAGCTTTTGTAAAACCACCTATTGATATCAAACCAATTATGAAATCGCTTAAAATGTATTTGTGAATAAAGGTTACCCAAATATTTCTTAACTGAAGTTCGCATCTGGCAGTTTCAGAGTCGATTGCATTATTGCAAGGATACGACTCGTTGTACTACTCAAGTCCTGTTTATACACTAGATAAATAACTCGCACGGATAACAAAAAAGCATTGGAGACATATTTGAATTAGTCATTTGTTTGGTAAACTTAATAAACACAGAATTAAGATATTTGTTTCTGTTCAGAGTAAAGTCAAACCTTAACCACAATGCGGAATATTCCTCCCTGCATTGTGTTGTGCCTCCTGGCATCTCCATTGGTCATCAGGGTCTTCGGTCAAAACGAATGTCCAGAGGAGAGAAATCCGATCGGTCTTGAAGATGGCGGCTACACAGACCTGTTAATCGCCGTTCAGAAAGATGTCGCAGAGGATCCTAGGATCATTGACCAGATCAAGGTATGAATCTAATCTATTTATATTCTACTTTAAATTGATATATGATTCCACAACCAAAGCCCGCACTCCTTTTTCCTGCTACATGTACTATCTTCGTCCAAACGACATCCAAATACTTCATGAAATTAACCATGATTTCCCGGGCAATGAGGGACGATCACTAGTGGCGTAGCGAGGGTCAGAGGATTGGGGGGCACAACTGCGAGGGAGCGTAGCGCCCCAGGGGGGGGGGTGGGAGGGGGGTATCCCCCCTCCGACGGTAGGGAGCTTTTGTAAATTTTCACTGGAAATTATGCAATCTGGTGCATACCTTGGAAGAAAATTTGATGATACTAAATTAACGAAATCGTGACTTAAATCATCTCCCTCATGACATAGTATACAAACACATTCGAACCTACACACACACCAGACTCTAATACGCTCACATCGTATATATCCGTGCTTGTCTACACATATTTAAAAAACAAAAAAAAATTCACATGGGAGGGGGTAAACCCCCTCCCATGTGAATTTTTTTTTTAAATTGGTGTTTAAAATATCACTTTAGAAGTATGGTCATTATATTGTCCTTATCATTGTTTTGTTATGCATCTTGTAAGATTTGTAAATGATTGAATTTCGAAAAAAAAATTGGGGATTGTTTGACACACTAAAACACACGATGTTGATCCAATGTGTATCTCCTGTTGGAACAGTTGTTTATGGCGTACATTGTCTGGTTAGGTGGATCTGTAAATGATGCGCTTGATGTAGAAGGATCATTTTAAAGAAGGGGGCAAAATGTTCTCTAAAGTGGGGGGCATTGCGAGGGAGCGAAGCGCCCTAGCGGGTGAGGGTATGGGAGGGGTGTCCCCCTCCCACTGTAGGGAGCTTTTGCACATTTTTGTGCGATTTGGTGCATACCCGAGACAGAAATATTATAATGTTCAAACTATAGAATCAAACATACATAATGTATGCATATTAAAAAGTGGGAGGGACAATCACCTCCACTTTAAGATGCCGTCCCCACTCCCCCGTCCCCTGCCTGTTGTCGCCCATTTTTCAAGTACCGCATGACTAGACCCATGACACGGGTCCCTTGGGTTAGGTTTAGTAGGCCTCTATGCTCATCTGATGCAGATGTCGACTCTGGAGAAGATGACTGGTGCTCTTAAAAGCATGATCAACAACAGTAGGCATTATAGATATGCATCATCAATTAATGGAACGGGTGTATTTGGCTTGAAGAAATTATTCAAGGAAGTTTGTCTTTGTCTAGACATTTTGGACTACGTATATAGTGCAGCTATACGCCTTTATATCATGCATGAAAGCGTCAAACGGTCAAAATTATGTATAAAAGCAGGAGGCAGCTGCAGCAGAGGTCCCTATACTATGATGGATGATTTATCATGCGCTAGGCAGTTTGTTAGGCCTATACGCGCTCTACTTCCTCGCGCCCGGGACTGACAATTCGCATAAGGCGGTATGTATGCCTGCGGCCTCCCAATTGGAAGGATTCTTCAACTGATATAGGTGCGCTATTACTAGTACATATTAGGGAACGACTGTTATGTTCTTCTTTATTATCATTGATAACATCATTATCATCACACATTAAAAAAAAAAGCATGATAATAATGAATGATATAGACACATTTGGCCTACTGTCGGGTCGTCATTTTTTATTTTTATATATTTTTTATTTTTTGGGGGGGGGGGGGGGCCAAATGATTGGGGGGGGGGGGCACGTAGCTACGCCACTGACGATCACTGTACTAGGGTTTTATATAGCTCAGTTGGTAGAGCACCGGTCTAGCAATCCGGAGGTCTCGGGTTCGAATCCCGTTGGAATCCCATTTTCTTTGCCCTCTTTTAATCACATCAAATTGATATAATTGGCACTAACAATCATAGTGCCAAATATTTTGTCTACGTGTATTACTTACTACCTATTCGCACAAATAAACACTCATGAGGTAAACTGATCCTATCATTGATGTTTCTCAAAAACGGTACACTCGGGGAAACTTTGTTTCAAATTCCATAATGTCAGTTTTGTTTTTGTTAATATCTCTTACTGCTAAATTAGATGGAAAGAGTTATGCTTTTGATGCACTTTGTTTTACATTTTGTTTTGCTCTGGTGGATCTCGATTTTTTATTATTTTAAACGATATGACAGAAATGCTTTGATATGTTTGAGCCGATTCTCATAAATCAGATACAAATGCTACGTGGATACGTATTGCAAATGTTATGTCTTCTCAGTTACAAGTATTAACAATTCTTTAATAATGACTAGAGTGCAGCTGCTTATTTCGGCTCTGCTAATGTTAAAGGGGACCACCAGGCAAAGGACAACACATTATTATATGCTTTGTTACCGTTTTGTGATATCAAATAGATACCCAACATTTTGCAAAGGGTTGTGTAATTCATAAACAAAGCAATTAATTTCCACCACTTACGGAACCACGGCTATCTCCTGGTTCCACACGGGCCAGGTATTTGCGAGTGCGCCAATGCAATTCACGCGTACGTCAATAGAATCCCGGATGATTCGTTCGCTCTGCACAGAGCGCCGCTAGCTCTGCTCGCATAATAGTCTGCGCATTCAGACCGCATAACCGCATGGCTGAGAATGGTGATGCGTTTTCCAATTATATATTTTTTTCTGAAAACATATTTTTGTGAACTTATTGAAGGAATGGAATACTAAAGATGTTACCTTTCTATAATAAGATTATTATTTTGGGGTGGTGGTACCCTTTAAGGGTTATGTACGGGGATGGGATGATCTCTCTACTGACCAATCTAGTTCGTCTTTTTAACAGTTTGACTTTTCTTCAGGTTTTTGTTTCATTCTCAGATTCCTTATACTTTAATCGGGCTTTTTGTTTGCACCTCAAGAAATAAATGAATATTTTCTTAAGAGTGATATAATGGTGAGGTGCTACACCATTAGACGAATCGTTGATAATTTTGATAATAATTTGTTAACTAATCAAGAATGCAAGTCATTAAAAATTTGATACCGCAATATGAACAAGTTTAATCATCATAAATAGTCTGATAAATGGTTACATAATGCATATTACAATTTGTTTCTTTCAAAATAATTAAGTTGGGGTAAGTCATACAATGCACAGAACGTAAATTGTCATAATAGAGTGTATGTTTGTGTAGTAGATATAATCGATCATATTCCATGACTGACAGATCCGATTGAGCTGAAATGAAATGAAATTAATCTGGAAGCTTGATTATTATACTCAAATATGACCCAATAATGTTCACACATTAAAAACGTATTTTCCGCTAATACCTATTTTTAATGAGACACATCTGTAGATGTTTTAACCCTAATAAGGCCGGGGGGCCATAATGCCCCCCCCCCCACCCTCCGCAATTGTTTGTATTGCTCCAAAACGCTGTAAGATGACGCGCCGCTGCTTGGTGACCTTTTTCTTTTGGGTCTTGCGCATATTTTAAAACAAGAATTTTGAAAATCGGACCTACCGTTATGATTTCACGTGACCTTTTGTCTATGCATGTCAGCCCGAAAATCGCTCAATTTCGTGATTTGTGTACAAAATATATGGAAATATCAGTTTTTGTAAAAGGAAGTATATCATTGGTTATTTGGTCTTGTTTACATTTTATATGTTTGTTGTGGGGTTCAAAATAGATGAATTATAGATAGAAATAAAATAAACAACAAAAACAATAAAATACATAAGTTTAAAAAACAAAGAAATACATAAGAAATTATAAAAACAATAGAAAACATAAGGAAGAACCTGGCTCTTCCAAAAATTTAGGTCGCATTATTATTCCAAATGCTGTAAAGAATATATGTTGTGAAAACCAATGTTTAATTATGAAGAATATATGATTTATGGGTAAAAATATGAATTTTATGACCTTATTTGCATAAATTACCATAAATATGCAAAATAATGATTAAAAAAAAAATAAAATTACCATTGTATTTTATACACTTCACTTATCATGCGTGCAAATTTTCACGGCGATCGGCTTCGGAGCGGCCGAGATCTTAGGGGGGGGGGGGGGGGGGGGGCCATAATCCCAGATAACAATGCTACGTTGGCCCATCGTTGGCCCAATGTAGGCGGTCATGTTGGGCCAACGTCAAAACGTGACGTCTAGCCCACGTCATTCTTGCCGCTGGGCCCTCGTTGGCCCAACCCCCATACGCCAACGTCAATTGCCAATGTTGAGCCAACGTTTGCCCAACCATTTATTTTGCTATTTCTGACGTCAAGCCAACATTGAGCCGACTAAACCCCAACGTTAATACGACTATATAAGTCAATGTCGGGCCAACGTTAAAACGTGACGTTTGGCCCACGTCATTCTTGCCGCTGGGCCCTCGTTGGCCCAACCCCCATAAGCCAACGTCTTGCTACGATGTTGCGCCAACGTTTGCCCAACCTTTTATTTGGCTATTTCTGACGTCAAGCCAACATTGAGCCGACTAAACCCCAACGTTAATACGACTTCGGGCCAACCTTGAGCCAACCATGAGCCAACCTTGAGCCAACCATTACAAAAAAAAATGATTGATAAGTTGCATGGTGTTACAAAGTCTACCATACCGTCACGCAAACATTTCATACTTATCCTACACCTAATCCTAATCCTATTCCAATCATCCTATCCGATCCTATCCTATCGTCCTAACAATTTACTATGCCATCGGCTTAGTATATATATCCTATACATACTATGTACATTTGTTAATAGTTAGTAACTGCCGAGAGTAGATTGAAAGTAGATTCTAAAATAATCAGCCTTTGAATCATCATTCATAACACTATATTCGGGTGTCATTTATAGTTTTATAAATTATATAGAAAAACAAGGACAAGTTAACACTGTTTTTAATACAAATAATAGCAAAAATAGCAATTTTTTTCTGTGCACTATTATGATCGTTTATAATCGATCATGAACCCCGATAGCGATTCTGCATTGGCCCAATGTGTGATTTCAAGTATGGTGTTTAGGGTTGGTGTTAGTGTTTATCAAACCGGCGTTTGTGTGTAATAAACACTTACACCGGCCTTAAAGACCAGTGTGATATCGGATAAATACCCCATGACCAGGGGCATCGAGTGGGATGTGTACAAAGTCTATGCGAATTTATATGAACATGCACTATAGGGAAAAGTGTTGTAGTCCTTTGCGAAATCTAAGAAGATTCTGTTTGTAACATACACTTCCAGCATTTTTGTCACTGATTCGTACATAGTTGATGAATTAAATCATCAATGCTATAAACTTCGCATTCATCAGCCTGCTCTAAAACCATACTGGTGTAGTGGTGTTCATAATATAATAACATAACTTGAACCGTGAACATTTGTAGACGTGGCGTGGCAAAATGTTCGCGTTCTCGTTTGTCCTTAATTAAGCAAGACAATTAATCCAATATTGCTGCGTTTTACCATTTACCTGTAGGAGTGGAACGTGTATGTAATTTTACTTAATATTACACGCATAATATTTGCATACATTACAGAAGCGGTCTATTGTATATCGTGGACTGCGCCCTATTGACCAGCATGCCTTGCTCCCAAGAGATCAGTTTCAGTTTCAGTTTCAGTTTAGTTTATTTCATTTCCAAACAAAATTTAAATACATAGCATTGTACAAAAAATACAAGGTTTACATGTGTGAAATAAATTGAAATAGCTGTACAATGAAAACTACAATCATATAATTATGGTAAATAATATATTTGGAAATGGAGGGATCCACTAAAAAGCAATGCTTGTAGATTGTGGACCCCTCGGGTAATAATAAAGCAATTAAATCATAATTCATAATAAAATCAAATTATACTTTAAAACGTATTTTGTTTGTAATTAACAATAAATTGTACATTTGAGTTGAAAATTGCTTCCAGTAAAGATTACTAAAAACAAATAAAGATGTGGGCCGACAGAGACTTCGACGAGCAGAACAAAACAATACGACACAACACAATACAACGTGCATAGCACAGGATAGCACAGGATGCCAAATACATAAGATTAAGAGTGAATGAAAAGATGTGAAAGTAACATGTACATAGAGGTAACATGAAGAGAAAGGATGGTTGGATATGGATAGACAGAACTGTTCACGCATACGAGTATAAGTGATATAATAGCGCTCAATACAAAAAAAATCAAAGAATATGGAAGGCAAGTTTTTAGTGAACAATAACACAGGCATATAAATGATGACCTTTTATTGACTAACTAGGAGTTTTATAAGATTGTAATAATAAAAATTTAATCCTTTTCTTAAACAAATTAAATGAAGTTGCATTTTTAATATAATCACTGAGAGTATTCCAAAATTTGGGACCAGTATAAATAAATGTATTTTGAGCTAACAACGTTCTTAATAAGGGCAAATGGAATTCTCCCGAATGTCGTGTTGAAAGTGCAAGTGTGGAAAGTGCAAGTGTGGATTGATTGTGAGTGTGTCCAATAACCCCCCGATGACCGGGGTAATAATAACTGTATTAAACGCTATATAAATCGAAACATTATTAAAATCTTATTTATATTTTCATTATAAATTATAATTTCATCAAACGATTATTTGGCTGCACATTCGTGAATGCTACCCAACTAACAATTGAACGTTTTCTGAACGTTCTAAACAGGTTCAAAGTTGGTATTTGGACGTTATGTGAAAACGTTTTAAAACGTGTATTTGTGAAAGATTGAAAACGTTTTTAGAACGTGCCAAATGGACCTTTTTAAAACGTTGCACGTTACCAAAAAACAATAAAAAAACCTTTCATGTAATTGCTTTCAAGTGCAAGGACCAGCAGAAAAACCTGTCGGATGCTGGAGACGTTTTAAGAATGTTTTTTAAACGTTGATTAAAGACGAAGATCTACGTGACCTAATACAAACGTTTTGTAAAGGTTTTTGTAAACTTTGATTAAAGACGAAGACCTACGTGACCTAATAAAAACGTTTAGTAAACGTTTTGTGTTTGCTGGGTAGTGCCCGTAATTAATGTACTCGGGTGTCTATTCACGAAAGCTTATGTGTATGCACTTATTCGGAATTTGAAAGACCGAAAATGTTATGATTAATAATAAGTATTCATCATTTGTATCATAATTATGTTGCTATCATCGCTAGCCAAATCCCATTCAACCAACCAAGAACGACACTACATAGTAAGTGAAACGTTGGCGTAACGTTGGCTTGCCTACCGTCGAAATGTGGTTGTTTGTAAAAGGTTGGTTTGACGTCAACTAGCCAACCAATATCCAACGTCGCTCATTGACCGAATGTTGTAGTAGGCGAAACGTTGGCCTAACGTTGGCTTGCCCACCGTCAAAATGTGGTTGTTTGTTAAAGGTTGGTTTGACGTCAACTAGCCAACCAATATCCAACGTCGCTCATTGACCGAATGTTGTAGTAGGCGAAACGTTGGTCTAATGTTGGCTTGCCTACCGTCGAAATGTGGTTGTTTGTTATAGGTTGTTTGACGTCAACTAGCCAACCAATATCCAACGTCGCCCATTGACCGAATGTTGTAGTAGGCGAAACGTTGGCCTAACGTTGGCTTGCCCACCGTCGAAATGTGGTTGTTTGTTAAAGGTTGGTTTGACGTCAGCTAGCCAACCAATATCCAACGTCGCTCATTGACCGAATGTGGTAGTAGGCGAAACGTTGGCCTAACGTTGGCTTGCACACCGTCGAAATGTGGTTGTTTGTTAAAGGTTGGTTTGACGTCAGCTAGCCATCCAATATCCAACGTCGCTCATTGACCGAATGTTGTAGTAGGCGAAACATTGGCCTAACGTTGGCTTGCCCACCGTCAAAATGTGGTTGTTTGTTAAAGGTTGGTTTGACGTCAACTAGCCAACCAATATCCAACGTCGCTCATTGACCGAATGTTGTAGTAGGCGAAACGTTGGCCTAACGTTGGCTTGTCTACCGTCGTAATGTGGTTGTTTGTCAAACGTTGGTTTGACGTCAACTAGCCAACCAATATCTAACGCCACTCATTGACCGAATGTTGTAGTCGGCGAAACGTTGGCCCCACGTTGACTATCCTACCGTCGAAATGTGGTTGTGTATTTAACGTTGGTCTGACGTTCACAAGCCAACCAATATCCAACGCAAGTCATTGACACAATGTCGTAGTGAAGAAACGTTGGTATAACGTTGGCTTGCCTCCCGTCGAAATTTGGTTGTTTGCCAAACGTTAGAACGACGTCAACTAGCCAACTAATATCCACTGCCACTCATCGACACAATGTCGTAGTAGGCGAAACGTTGGCCCAACGTTTGTTTTCGACCATAGAAATATGATTTTTCGTCCAACTATCACCCAACGTTGTTTCAACGTACATTTGCCAATCAGTTTGCCAACAGTCAACATACGACGTTGGCTTAACGTCGTTTTAACGTCAGCTCGCCGACTGCAACAATGTGGTTGTAAATTTACCTTAGGCCAACGTTGGCTTAACGTTGTTTTGCCAACCGCGACGGTGCCGACTATAGACTACGTTGGGCCAACGTAGCATTGTTATCTGGGATGCCCCCCCCCCCCCCCCCCCGGGGGGGCCACTCATCTATATTGTTGTACACACGCGCGACCAAAAAAAACGTGTAAAAAGGGTACTTTTCGCCGATCATGGCGCGTCACGCGCGTGACGCGTTTAGGGTGTCAAAGAGGCCAAAATTAGGGGTATGTTTTAGGGGTTATACTTGTTTAGGGGGCAAAATTGTCAAAAAAGCACGCGAAAATACTTGAATAGGGTATAAATTTGACCAGGGTTTAGGGTGGGTTTGAAAAACCTGTGGTCGCGCGTGTGTACAGCAATATAGTTGAGTGGCCCCCCCCCCCCCCCCCCCCCGCCCCCCCCCCCCCCCCCCCCCCGGCCTGCTGAAGACCTCAAATAGCCCGTCCTTTTTAGGGTTAAAAATAAATGTATGTTTCATTCATTATACAGCTTGGTGTATTGATCATCATGTCAAACACAGAACATAAATGAATGTGTTCAAAGGACGACTAAGTCCCTGGACGAAGTCCCTTCCCCCTAAACACTCATCATAAGTTTTTTTTCTTTTTTTTTTCTTTCACCTTTCCAGGCATTTATTGATTTCAATTTAAGTTCCATACAGTTTAACAAATCATATTTCAATCATTTTCTCTTTTACATCAATTTAAACATTAAAAATATGTTTTTATCATATATGGTAAATAATACAATTCTTTTTTGTTTGCTTTACGCAGGTAATCATTAATTTGTATACGAAAGTGAACTTCCTTTAAGAATGTAAACCATAGTTTTGTGCTTCTTTCATCTTTTCCCTATTGATTTCTGATTACTATCATTTTATATATGCTCCAAAAAGCTATAGTTAAAATATCAGTTATCTTGTCTTCTACATTTATTTTCAGTAATGTAAATACATTCATTTCTACATATGGTCATGCGTCGTGAGGTCGCCTCCTTTTGCGTCATGCCATTTTGGGCTTCTGCGGGACAATGTTACAGTTGAGAGCCAATATTTTCTGAGGAAGACCCCCTACCCTATCGAAACTATACATTTTCTGAAAGGAAATTACCCAAGGAACCCAAATATGCACTCAGAAATAACACTGGGTGTACAGTTAATTGTTCATATTGACCAAAACTTGAAATTTTGTTTAAAGTTTTAGAGGTCACTGATAACTGATAACTTTTTCTAAAGTAGCTCTAGACAAGAAATTATAATGTTTTCTTGCAGAGCAGACTTATACCTTTATAGCAATATAATATTGTATGGGGTAAATTATTATTTTACAGGAAATTTTTTCATTCATACTTCATGAATTTTTTTTTTTTAATAATCAATAATTTTCACTAAGTAGGAGTCACTAGATGAATGGAATATAGAGTAAAGCCTAAATATGATGAGCCATAATACAGTTTGATAAGTAAGCTTTAATTTGATATCAAATTTGTATTCTGAAACCTTTTATTTTTCAAGATATTAACGTTTTTACCAAGAATTGACAAAATGTATCGGTCAAGATTGTGCCCCCATAGAGTCTGTACAGGAAACCCCCAATTTTCTTTGTTTGTGTTGATTTAATAAAAAAATTATTTGGCAAAGACACTTTTCAATCATTTGACATTAAAGTTCAATATGAAAGCTTTCATTTGATACCAAAATTGAAGTTATACATGTAGTTTTGACAAAGTTATTAACGTTTTAAGAAAAATTGCGCTTTGAGAGTCATTTCCCCATAGACTTTGTACACGGGCGCCGCTTCCTGCGGCGCCGCTTCCTGCTCCACCCTCCGGCTTAAACCTTCAAACGGCTGTATCTCGATCTTAAATAGAGGTATACCTTTGAAACTTTGCAGAATGATAGCATTTTGATAGCCCTTTCAAATGATACCACATTTGTTCAGAAGGGATTTTTGGTTTTGAAAATATGAAGTAAAATGCACCCAAAAAGTCCCAAAAATGTAACGGCTCCACCCTATTTGGAGGCGAGTTCATGACACACGACCATATACATTATAAACATTTTTTTCCATTTGCGTAAACTTTCTGAAAAATATTTCATTAATTTTACATTCCAATAGAGCATGATATAAATCTTCTCGACAATGACATTTTTCACATGTATCAGTATTACTAAGTTTTCACAAAAACAATTTTCTTTTTACTACGATCAATTTATAAATGACTTTAAAGTTAAATTGTCTTAATTTGTTCTCCTTGATATACACAACATTTCTTGTATAAACATGTTTCCAATCAACATAACAATCTAATTTCTTTACCCAATATGATGGGCCTTCAATTTCACTTCCATTTTTAGAAAGTGAAATATTAAATAATTTATTTGATTCCTTTTGAATAAGTCTTTCTTTTTCTCCAATCAAAACTGTTGGTATTTCTAAACATATTGGTTCTTTCAAATTATTGATCCATACTTTGGGTATCGCTTTTTGTAATCTAAATTATTCGAACATTACACTTACTTTTGATTTCTTATTGCGAACATTTTCTATTAAAGTCATACCTGTATGTAAGTGTCCAAATCCACGAAAATTACTTGGAGCTTCCTCGTTTCTCTTCTACCGTGTTGTTTAGCTTATGGTAAGAGAAGAATAAAATAGGGTTTGATTTTTTCAAATGTCCCTTTAGTATGAAGATAATTATCATTGAAAATCATTATTTCTAAAGCGTTAATCAACGCAATTGAAAAAAAGTACTTAGCTGAGAACGTCCGCATGCAGCACCCGTGAGAACATTCCGGAGATTGAACTTTGAGCCGAGCGAGTTCAAATTCCATGAATTATGTACTACGTTGTTAAGAATCGGCATCCAAACATCGGACTCAAATACAAGCAACGACATACTTCACCAAAACTACCTCTAAAATTAGGGAAAACAAGCCAAAAAGCAGAGGCAGTGGAGACAAGATGTTAGGTGTATAAGCATGTATTCAAGTCTCAATTCAAACGCACATTGTTGTTGTTGTTGTTGTTGTTGTTGTTGTTTAGAGTTTATTGGCGGTTCATTCAATTTGAATATTTTCGCCAATAACTAAATATTATTTTAATTCTTCTCATTAATTTTCTTTATTTTAATATTTTCATTATTTTTGTTTCTTCATTTCTTTCTTTTGGGGGTGCATAAACGTTTTCAAACCATCGATAAACAAAACCAAAATTAAAGGCATCATCGGGCCAACCCGGCTCGGTACGTTGAGCAGGCTTCTCAACTGACGAATCAGTCTAGGCCCCCCGATGCATGGAGATGCGGTCTGGTCGCCTTCGTTCTATTTTGCACCTGCATCCGATACCAAAAAACAAAACAAAATTATATATCAAATCAAATCAACTCAAAAAAGAGATTTTCAATTATTCAAAAACATACAAGGTAGCAAACATTTTGGGGCTTTGAAAGTGAAAGTGCAAAGTGCAGGATGTAATTTACTAATTATTTACATAAACAAGTACAAAAGAAAGTTACACATTACTTTTTCAGCAAAATTTATATGCTGATCAAACCAGCTTCAGAGGCCTGCACTGATGTCCTGTAAACAGTCTCTGTTCCGGCTTGAGCATGCATATAATTTTACGAGAGCCAAACATAATTATTATACAAAAACAATTTCAATACAAACTTAATATTATACGGGTAATCTCCCGGTTCTTCTTACATAATCAACGAGAGCGTGTTGGAGGGGTCACTCTAAAGAATTTAACAAAGTCATTATTTTTCCTTCTTCATATAAACCTGTTTCAGCCATCAACATGGCCCTTTGAACTATGTACTCTGGACACTGACACAAAAAATGTGTAATAGTTTCAAATATACCCTCACAATTAGGGCAATACCCAGTATCGTGTTTTTTCAAGACACATAAATTTACATTTAACCCAATGTTTCCCATTCTTAAACAGTGCAATATACTTTCTTTTTTCTATTATTTAATTTACATATATATATATACTTTAACATTCTTTTGCACATCTATAAGACATGATTCAGTTCCTTCCCATCTTGTCTGCCATTTAACATACATTCGCTTCCTTATAACACTATTAATTTCATACCTTGCTAATTTATTATCAATTTCTATTTCTTTTTTCAAACCTCGTTCCGCTTCTATATCCACAATCTCATTACCATTAAGTCCACAATGACTGGGAATCCATTCAAAAAACACAAAAGTCCTTTTATTCTTCAATTGTGAACACAAATTTAAAATGTCATAAACAGGAAGTTCCTCTTTGTGACTCTTTATGGCTTGTAAAGAACTTAAAGAGTCGCTAAAAATAACTGCCCCAGTGTACAAACTAGGATGATTATCCAACCATTCTAAGGCGAGCACAATTGCTGCCATCTCTGCCCTATAAGAGGATGTATAGTTTGAGAGTCTCTTAGATAATGAATAATCATAGTAGGGGACGTAGAAGGCGGCGGCCGCACTCTCCTGTTCTGGTGATTTTGATCCATCAGTATATATTTGCAAATCATTTTTCCATTTTGTATTTATCATTTCTATTGTTGCTTGCCTTTGATGGAATTGATTGTCTCTTTTACAAATATAATCATGTAATTCTATTGATATTAAAGGAACATTCAAGTGCCAAAAGGGGATTCTAGAAAAAATCATCTCCTCAACTTCAAAATCAAAAGTATTCATCAATTCCATTGATCTTTGTCCAAAAGCTGTCCTAGAATTATTACCTCCATATATATGAAATTGCCAACAATCTTTGATATCCTCTTTTAAAGGATGATTTTTTACACTTTCAATTCGCTTTTTAAGTTTACAACATAACATTTCTATTCGTAAGTCTAAGGGCATCTCTCATAATTCCACTTGTAGGTCTCTGAGAGATGTCCCCTTGCGTGCGCCGGCACATACATATAAACTTTGGTACTGAACTGAATTTAAAATATTTTTAATACTGGGTGCCGCTGAGTCATAAGCTTCACAAGCGTAATCTATGGTTGATAAAATCAAAGATTTATACACCATCAAAAGTTCTTTAGCATCTCCACTCCATTTAGCATGTGCTAAACTTTTGACTACATTTAATTTACGTTTACACCGATTTGCAACATCTGTTATATGAGGCCGCCAAGTAAGGCGTTTATCAAAAAATAACTCCAAGATACTTATGCTGTTTTCTAGGAAGCAATTCATGTTCTCTTAAATATAATTTAATATCATAATTTGATTTATTTGAAAAGAGGACAGGAACTGTTTTCTCTAGAGACATTTTCAAACCCCATGACAAAAACCAAGAATCCTAGGTATTGATGCAATTTTGTATCAGTTGCGTATTCATATTTATATCATAACCAGATTTCCATATGACACAGTCATCTGCATAAACCAAATTATGAATGCCAGGGGGCGAAGGGATATCCTTCAACATCACATTAAACAATAAAGGACTAAGAATACTACCTTGGGGTAAGCCATTTTGGGGGTGCATAATTTGGGATTTGCTATCCCCTACTTGAACCTGAAATGTCCGATCCAACAAATAATTCCTTAGAAAAACAAGAATATTTCCTTTAAGGGCTATATTACTAAGTTTAACTATGAGAAATGGGTCGGTAAGATGACGTCATAGTAGCATTCTTATTTAACTTCAATACAGGAATTAAAATGGCATGTTTACATTGTTCTGGTACGATGCCAGTACTCCATATCTTATTAAATAAATTCAACAAAACCTTTTTGGCCATTTGGGACATATTTTGATAAATTGCATAAGTTATACCATCTTCACCAGGAGCCGATACTTTTTTCTCCTTCAATATGTTTCCATATTCATCCTTTCTTCACTCAATCTTTGAAAGGCAATCCAATCCATTTTTTTAAAGGACCACCTAAAATATTGATTTTCTTTTTTGTCCTTTTCCCTATTATTAACACTATATTGAATGCAGACTGGGAAGTGGTCACTTCCAAACTTGTCTGCAAAGACCGACCAAGTACACTTACTGGCTATCCCCGATGAGATCAAGGATAAGTCTAAACATGACGTTCTCCCCGAAATGGGGTCCAAACGTGTACCAGATCCATCATTTAAAATAACCAAATTCTGTTTCAACAAAAAATCTTCTATTAATCGGCCATTTTTATCAATTTTTTCACTCCCCCATAAACAATTATGGGAATTAAAATATCCCACTATTAATAATTTATCTTTATTTTTAACATGCTTAAAGGGATAGTTGAGTATTGGTCAAACTTAACTTTAGTAACCAAAACCTGCACGATTACGGTACAAACTAATAGTTATAACTTCACCATGCTCAAAAACTATACACAATTACAAACGAGAAAGTAAAACCCCTGTTATCATTCAAAAAGAGCCGTTACAACTCGAAGTGTCAAATTAACTCTAGAGAACAACAGCGCGAAGCACTAGCGTTCTAGGTCCTAATACGGGACTGTAGTGCAGTGCGCGGTAATAGTATAGTACGTGTAGTATGTATAATTGCAAAGCCCCGTTTGTTCGGCTTTCGTTCGCGCTAATACACGGAGCGAAGTCCATGAGGTGCATGTATATCACTGATTTTTTGCGGAATGGAGGGAAAAATCATAATCTTAATCCACCCGATAGTTGGATCACATATTGGAGAGTAAATTGCTGGTAAGTACCGTATCATATGTATAGTTTTAAGCATAATTAGCGTGCACAAATATATTTAGTTTCAGTTTTCTTTATGGAGGACCTAGATCGCTAGCGACTCGCGCTATCGTTCTCTAAAAAGTGATACCCGGGCGTCAACCACTTTTATATAATCTTTTGAAAGCAAATTTCACAACAATTAGAGCATTTGAACGGGAATCATTATTATTTCCCATGTTTTTTTCGATGATCTTTCATATGGAATTGAAATCAGCCAAATCCGTTACAATTTATGTTGGGGGGGCACTTTGAAAATTACCAAAACTCACCCTTACCTTTAACCAAAGTGTCCAAAATAGCATTGGTTATATCATTACATGGATTATAATAATTTACGACTGCTAAATGATTATCTCCATAATATATATTTACTAATTGCATTTCTATGTCTGTTTCAATTTCCACATACTCATAATTGATGGAAGTATGAATATATATAGCACATCCACCTCTTCGTTTATTAATTCTATTTTTACAAAAACATGAATAATTTGGAATATCAATTATAATATTCCCCTCATACCAAGTTTCCTGAATACAAATTTTTCTTGCGAGTTTAAATAATTAATCAATTCTCCACTATAATAATAATAATAATATACATTTATATAGCGCATAATAGTAAAATTACTCTCTATGCGCTTTACAATACTAAATTAAATAAACAAAATATATTACAACCTACAAAAACAACGTACACACAAACATTATACAATTAAAGAAAAGATAAATATTATTACAGTGCAGCCTATTTAAACAAAAAGATGGGTCTTTAATAACTTCATAAACGAATCTGTGTTTTTAATGTCTCTTAACTGTTGGGGGAGCTCATTCCATAACCTGGGTGCTACTGTTGCAAATGCACGATCCCCGTATGTATGTGTTTGTGTTTTAGGGACTATCAAGAGATTTTTGTTGACGGAACGGAGACTTCTCATTGGTTTGTATATTTTTAATAAATCGGCCAGGTAAGTTGGTGCATTGTTTACTAACACTTTATTGGACAAAAGAATTATTTTATAAATAATCCTTTTTTCCACTGGTAACCAATGCAAGCAGGTCAACATAGGCGTTACAGGATCTCTGCGATTGGCTCGCATAATCAGTCTTGCAGCACTGTTTTGCACTACTTGTAACTTAGACATGTCTTTTTGAGAGACACCAAACAAAAGGCCATTGCAAGAATCAATTCGAGAGGAAACAAATGCATGAATCAATTTTTCTGTCATTATTGGACTTAAAAACGCGCGCAATTGAGCCACTCTTTTTAAGGCAGACATAGCTGCACAACATTTAATTTGAACATGATCTCGAAGTATCAAGTGTTGATCCATAACAACGCCCAGGTTTCGTGCCTTAGATGTTTCACATACATCATGATCATCGACAATGACAGACGCAGGTACAGATGTCCATTCATGCCATGCGCATTACACTGGAGGATGAGTAGCGCAGTCATAATTAATTTATGACTGCGTACATCTTTTTGAGGGCACTCATCGAAAGTGTGTGGGCCACTACAGCGAACACATCTATTTTTTGATCTGCATTGGTGGGAGACATGACCGTAGCGCTGACATTTGTAGCAGCGAACAACAGGGGGGATATATTCTCTTACTTTGAACTTTTGATAGCACAGCGCTACATCTTCAGGCAAGACCGTACTATCAAAAGAGATAATAACACTGCGGGTGGGAATCCATTCAATTGGATTTACACTAGCCCCATCTTTATTTTGCTGTTTTCTTTTGATTCTTTTTACGCCCACTACCTTTTGTCTCTTGAGTTCCCCTTGAATATCTCCTTCGCTCATCTCGCTCGGTACCCCCGAGATTACTCCCCTCGTCTGGTTGATACCATTTTGTATTTTGACGGGGGTGTTTCCAAGCGTTTGTATCCCCAACAGCAAGTTATACTGTTTTACATGAAAACATTGGACTAGAATGCCCGATCTAACTGGTTTTATGTACTCAGGGCTTGCCGCTAATTGTTTGGATATCCTTCGCAATGCGAATCAAATTAATGTTTCGCAATGACTTTTTTGTATCTATCGGCACGATAAACACCTTCAAGTCAAAACTCTTTGGCTTTGTTTGTGCCCTTGGTGTCATGAACGGGGTATCATGCTCTTTTCTAATTTTCTAATCACATTATCATTGAGACTACTAACTCAGACTACCTTCTCGGCCTCTCTTTGTTGGGGGTCCACCCACTCTCGTAAAACGATGAGAGTTCTTTCTATTTCTAGGTGTACTCCCTCCAGGGTCAGAGGGAGCCGAGTAAATCATTTCCCCGGCTGATGACCCTGCCATAAGAGACCACGGGTCCTTTTGGCGGGAAATTCAATAATAGATACAATATATACGGTGCTGTGCTATAGTGAGGTGCAATCATATACGAAAATGAGCCCAAAATGTTTGCTTACCTGTCAGTACGCGATCGTGAGTATAACATGATCCTAATCCAAACAATTATCCTCACAATTAATATATAATCCAAAAATAAGATATATCCAAATTATAGTTCGTAATCAATAAGGACGGAGAGGCGACCCATACGTGCCGCACCCGCGCAAGCCTGGTCGTAGCGTTGTTGTTGTTGTTATTTAATTTTTATGGCGATTAGTCAATGGTGACTATTGTCGCCAACTACCATACATGTATTTATATCATCAATATTTATATATACAAGTATGCATTTATTTTGTCTATTTTCTCTTTTTTTTTCACACATAATATAAATAATAGTTTTTTTTTGACAAATCTTCAAGGCATAAAAGAATTATCGAGGCATGGCCAGGAGCTACATCTAGATATCCAAATATATCTCCATGGCTTGAGAATACATACAATTGGGCGATCGCACCACTGTCCAAATGTAATTAGCAACACTGATCCCTCCCCTGTCACATGATGCCGTCTTACCAGCCCTCAAAGTACGTTTCTTAGGCTTTCGGGGCACGCACCCCTCTGTTCACTCGCATAATACTGTCGAGGATCAGAGAAGGCGACATACACCTAGGTCACTCTGGCATAGAGAGGGGGGCGTTAGCCTTACACAAGGAAACAAAATGTAGCGCGATTGCACACTTATATGCTCTCGGCCTCATCCAAGTCAGGTTTTTATCAAGCAAAGCATTGTGGGCTCACACTAAACAACGTGCAGTGCAGTGGGTGCAAACATAATAATAATAATAATAATAATAGTAAATTGTTATGACAAAAAACGAACCAAAGACAAACAGACCATTACAGTGTATATTATAATATTTTACAGAAACATAAAACTATTATTATGCTTACACGAAAGTTTGCTGTATAGCGAATCGTTTTGTCCTTTGTACAAAACGGACAATAGCCGCTTGAACATGTATATCTGTGGATTTTAGAATCATTTTCATATCATTTTCAAAAATATTAATTTCAACGAACATCATTGCTCGTTCAATCAAATATCTACGACACTCCATAAAATAATGAGTGACCGTTTCTAACGAAGAGCAAAAATCACATTTCCCTGTGGGGTGAATCCCAAGTTTATATAAATCAAAATGAAGGCCTAAAATTCCCAAACGTAGTCTTCTGAAAATCTTTTCATATTGTCTATTTAAATTACACAAAACCTGTTGTTTAACAAATGGCTGTATTTCTTTTTAAAAATAATTAGAATCTTCCCATCGACGTTGCCATGTATTTACGGCTCGTTCATTTAAAATTGTCTTTAATTCTGAAAGAGCAAGACCATTACATATTTCAATATCTTTATATAATGCTTGTTTTGCATAGTAATCCACCATTTCATTTCCATTTACTCCGCAGTGACTCGGTATCCATTCAAAAAAGATATCTTTACCTGTCTTATCTAAATTTGTAAGAATACTCACAATCTCTAATACAAATGATTCTGAAATTTTATTATTTTGTAACGCCATGAGTGAGCTCAAAGAATCTGAAAAGATTACCACTCCAACATACACTTCAACAGACTGTAACCAATCCAGAGCTAAAGCGATTGCTGCCAATTCTGCTCTATATGATGATGTAAAATCTGTAAGTCTTTTCGACTGTGAGTATGAAAAGGCCGGTACATACAAAGCCGCTGAGCATCTCCCTGAACCGGGTGTCTTTGAACCATCCGTGAATATGTGCAATTGTGCTGACCATTTCTTTTGAATTAATTCAATACTTTTTTGTTGAAGGTAGGCTGGGTTGTTATCCTTTGTGAATTCTTGACTCAATTCAATAGATATGTGTGCTGGGCTAAGAAGCCACGGAGGTAGTGGAGATGACAAAAAAGGTTCAACAGAGACACTATCGATATTACTTATTCTGCATGCAAAAGGTCTGTTTCCTGCTTTACATTTCATAATTAATTTCACTTGCCAATCTGGCCGAAAAACTTTTAACAATGGGTGATCTAAGTGTCTCTGCAAACTAAATTTATATTTTTCTGTCATAAAATTTCTTCTAATGTCCAGAGGCATTTCTCCCATTTCAACTTGCAAAGATGCTAATGGCGTTGAAGGGAGTGCACCGGCACATATCCGAAGTGCTTGAAATTGAATTGAGTTAAGAGGTTTTTTGACCGTGTCAGAGGCGCTATTATATGCCTCACATCCATAATCCAAAAGAGGTCGTATCATTGCTCTGTATACCATTAAGAGAGATTTCGATGAGCTTCCCCATTCCGTTTTTGTTAAAGTTCTAAGTATATTTAATTTCCTTTTACATCTTAGTACTATATTCTCAATATGTTTTTGCCAAGTAAGGTGTTTATCAAATATAATTCCTAAAAATCGTTGACTTTCTTTAAACATTAAATCTTCATCATTTATTTTCAAAACAGGATATTCTACATGTATACTTCTAGTAAACAAGACAGGAACTGTTTTGTGTACTGATAACTTAAATCTCCATTTATGGAACCAATTTTGTAATATTCCAATATAATTCTGTAGTTGTTCTGTCATATCAAATAAATTCATCCCTGAAATCCAAACAGCGCAGTCATCTGCATACAAAGATATTTGTATTCCGGGGACGACAGGGATATCTTTCATCATAATATTAAATAACAGCGGGCTTAAAGCACTTCCCTGTGGAAGCCCATTACATTGTTCATATATTTGTGACTTTGTTTGTCCCACTTTTACCTGAAAGGTGCGATTTTCAAGATAATGTTCTAAAAAAGTATACATTTTCCCTCTTATTCCAATTTGTGCTAATTTAGACATCAATCCTTCAATCCATAATTTATCATACGCCTTTTCTATATCTAGAAACAAGGCTAAAGTATGAAGTCCTGTATTTAAATTTGTTTGTATAGAATTTTCTAATTCAACTATATTGTCCACTATATTGCGTCCTTTTCGAAAACCACTCATAAAAGGAGGCAAAATATTGTGTTTTTCAACAAACCAATATAGTCTTTCCTTTATCATTTTTTCCAATATCTTACTCATGCACGACATTAAAGCTATTGGTCGATAGGAAGACAATTCTTGTGATTGTTTACCTTGTTTCCGTATAGGAACAATTATAGAGTGCTTCAATTGTTTAGGAATAACTTCAGAATTCCAACAAATATTCAAAACCTTCAAAAACAATAACTTACTTGTGGCAGACAAATTTTTATAGACTACATATGGAATTTTGTCCTGACCAGGGGCCGATTGCATACAATTGTCTAAAGCTTTACTTAACTCTTGAATAGTAAAGTCTGTATCCAAAACATTAGTCAAACCGTCATTTTGTAATGTGGGCAATATTTGTGTATTCAAAATATTTTGACTAGATGTCTGGAAATATTTCCCTAAAGCATCGGCCTTTTCCTGGTCAGTTACAAATTGTTTATCTTCTTTAACAAGTATTGGCAAATTTTTAGGGGAGGTAACTTTAACACCATTCAATTTTTTTATGCAAGTCCAAATCTTAGATTCTGACATAAAACGATCCATCTTTTGACAAAAACCCTTCCAATATTTTCGTTCCGCATTTCGTAACATTTTCTGGGCTTATCCTTTCTTTTTTAAATAATCATCCAAACTTTCAACAGAAATACAACGAGATAGTTTATTACAGGCCCGATTTCTTTCTTTAATAGCTTGTGTGCAGTCTAAAGTCCACCAAAAGACCGATTCATGTTTTTTCTTTGTTTTATTTACAGGCAAAGTCTCTTTTATTGCCTTTTTAAAATATTTCATAAACATTTCATATGTCTTTTGGACGTCATTTTGTACAATTAATTCTGCACATAATATTTCCTCACATTTGCCTGCAAAAGTTGCCCAATTCATATTTTTAAAGGACCAATGATCTTCATCATCTTGTCCTTTAAGACCAGAAACTGGGGGGAAGTTGTTCAAATCAGGCCTCTCGGGTTGATCTGATTGCACATGAATTATAATACAAAAATGGTCACTTCCAAAAGTGTTAGGAGTAACCTCCCATAAACATCTACTTCCCAAGTTTGGGGAGACAAAACTTAAATCCAAACTTGAAAGTTTTCCTGAATGTGGGTCTATTCTAGTTCCCATTCCATCATTAAGAATAATTAAATCATGGTCCATTACAAACTGATCTACTATTTTTCCATTACAATCATTTCTTTTACTACCCCACAAGATATTATGAGAATTAAAATCTCCTAATATCAAACATTTTTCATTTTTGTCTATATTTACAAGCAAACGTTTCAAAATATTATCATTCAATTTCTGGCATGGATTATACAAATTCACTATAGATAATGATTCTCCCCCAACACGTAATCTTACGTGTTGAATTTCATAATCACCATCATCTATAGGTTGTTCATAATACAGAGAATTATGAATATGAATTGCACAACCACCTCGGGTTTGGTTTTCTCTATGTCTTGAGAAACAATCATATCCCGGGAGAATCATTTCATTGTCAGGTTGAAACCAAGTTTCTTGTATACACAACACATGAAATAATTGATCAGTAATTTGTAAATATTGAGCAAGCTCTCTACCATGATTATTAAAACCTTGAGCGTTCCATTGGAGAATGGTCAACGCGTACATGAGTAGAGTAACTTGAAACAACATTGTTGTTTTAATCATATTTACAAAAATATATTTAAACATTAACTTGCAGAAGCCTTTCAGCGGCTGTTTTAACAAGAATAAAAATGTCCCTCTCCGCTCTTCCAACACAGAGACTTCTAATTAATGAGCGATCGATCGAATGAGTAGCTCGTCGCTAACAATAGCTAAAATACTACCACTTTCTAATATATCTAGAGTGTCTCTTTTAATCTGTTCTGTGTGTGATGATTCAAGGACCTTTGTTTTTGAAGTGGTGGGTGCTTGTATTTTGGTTGGTTGTGTTACATATTCTTGGGGATGTGATTGTTTGGGCACTGTGAGAGTAATCCCTTCTTTTTGATGCGATGTGCTGGGTTGTTCTTGCGTTTTAATCAATTCTACTAATGGGGGTGTTTTGAGTACTTGTTGTGTGGTTGGTTTTGGTTGGGATTGATTGATGTTCCAGGTTTTGATTGCCTGGGCATAAGTTATCTTCTGGGTTACTTTCGGTGTTTGAATTTATTTTGCTTGTTTTGCTTCTTTGCATCCATTGTATGCAGCTGAGTGGGGTCCACCACAATTGACACATTTTGGGTTTTCTTTTTTTGTACAATTATCAAAAGAATGTTCCTCTCCACATCTTACACAACGTTCTTTAGCTCTACATTGAGAGATTCCGTGGCCGAAATGTTGACATTTAAAACATCTAATAACTTGTGGTATGTATGTCCTCACTTTGAAAATCAAAAAACAAAAATTTACCCTTTCTGGTAGAGTGTCTGAGTTGAATGTGATTATTACGTTCTGGGTTGGTGTCTCGACGCGGTCTTGTTTGTTGATCTTTTCATGCGTTGGATGCCTACGACTTTCTGTGATTTTAACTCTTCCTTCAGTTCATCGTCCGTGACCTCGATTGGGACCCCAGTAATCAGCCCCTTTATCCCGAAAGTTCGTTCCCGAATTTTTACTGGGATAGTGCCAATTTTCTGCACTTGTTTTAGGGCTTGTACTTGCTTGATATTGAAACATTTGACAAGAATCCCGTTCCTAACGATCTTAACAAAATCAATTTGGGATTGCCCTACTGTCGTGTAGGGATCGGATATTATAATTGTTCAGCAGAGAGGTACATTATTGAAGGAAGCGTGAGGCATATATTCCGGAGTAATATGTATTATTTATTCATACTCTAAACTTTAGAGTATTCAAACGGTTCTCACATGAAACAGTAGAATGGTATATAATAAGTAGCCAGAAGAAATAAGCACATGTACTAGCTCAGTGAAGGTCTGAGCTAGTTCTCCTCCTGTTTCCAGGGGTACACATCAATATATAGTTTTAGAGAGGTGAGAAAGACTCTCTCTTTCTTCTTAATCCAAACACATGTCATCTTATCTACCAAGGAGGTTAAACCTCATTAGGGCATGATCAAACGGTTTCTCAAGATAGATGAGAAGAACCAGAACCGACAACATCAGAGATTGTTTATACGATCTGTTCCGGAGGGGTAAAAGAGGAAGGGAGGCGGCACCATCACAGGTTGTTATTGATGGAAGGGGGAGTCAGGTTTATAAACAAGATAAGATCTGAACAAGGGGGCTTTTGGAAGGAAGTCGAATCTTACCAACTTGGGAGATAACATTAATTATAAAACAACAGTGGGTAGGATTCAGAGGGTCAATAGAGTAAAGATATTATCTAGAAGGGGCGTGTGAGGGTACTGGTACTTTTACTAAGAAGGGGGAGGGTGTTTGATACAACCACTACATTACATCCCCTTCGTTTAGAAAAAGAGGCTCGTCTCCGTTTTTTTTTTTTTTTTTTTTTTTTTTTTTTTCAAACAAAATTTAAGGGAGAACTAAACTGAACTGTTTGATAAATGGTATTAAACAAAATATAAACAAATTATGAATGAACGATTGAATGAATGAAGGGTGATAAGTGAAACGTTATTCCATTGTTCCATTTCCTCTTTCGTAAATCACTCTTTCTCTCTCTCTCAATTAAATTATCAAAGTGAGATTATCATATCAAAAAACTTAATCATCGATATACTCCATTTTGCTAATATAATGCTGAATATTGTATACATATACATGTACTAAATCTAAAAATAGTGCAGACTTATGCACAAAAAACAAACTAGTGTAAACTCATACACTTAATAATTATGAACATTCATGCAGACTTATGCACTGTTCAGGTTAACAAATTATAACTTCAAAGGCAACGTGCAGACTTTTGCACTAATAACACAAACAGAAATATAAATGCTCATCAACCACATAAAAAGTGGCAACACACTGTAATGTGTCAAACTAAAAAGAACATACTAATAATATTTTTCATCATTATATATTCCTTTAACAAGGACAAACAAGTAATCCTAATACTTGTTAAGTTATGAAAAATTCCATACAATCGTAACTATAACCAAGTTACGTGTAAATGCTAATAATCCAAAGCATCATATCAACGTAATTATAAAGCAAAACAAATTAACAGGAGCGCTCAAGGTGTTGACAGCAGTCTATGTTAAAAGGCTCCGATCGGTGTACTTCAAATGAAGTATCAACATAGAATTAACAAACTATCAAACCTATCCTGTTGTGTATGTTGCATTTATGCAATCATGTTAAATCGATGAACATAATGAACAAGTGCATTCAAACTTATCACATAATCGTAACGCAGGATAATTCAACCTGTCTAAGTCATCAAATTGATGTAATACGATATAATGTCGCCCATTAACAAATATTGTATTGGCTTATCAAGCCAAAAAAAATAAACCTATCAACATTCAGTAACTTAAAGTAAATCTAAAACTCAAATCTTCATATCTCAAACCTTGAACATTAGAAATATAATGAATTAAGGCACTAATTATCAACTTGAACAGTTCACCTGAAACTGATATATCTCACCAATTATAAATGAGATGACATTATCTCATGGAATGATGATAGCTACATTGTATACAATTGTCTAAAGAACCTTTGTGGTGAACCTGTCACCAGTATCGATCGTTCACTAAGTATTTTCCTAACCAGGTCGTCTGTTCCCCTATACTGTCCTATGTTCCACCAGAATTGTACAGTTTGTCTGGTTGTTTGGTCACATGTTTTATCGAACGAAGTCAACATTTGTAGTTGCCCTGCTTTAAATCGACCTCTGTGTAGGGTCATAATCCTGTCAGTGGGGGCAGACAAAAGTAGGTCAACTTGTTTCTCTAAATCAATCTTAGCTAGTGGGGTGGGGGCAGCTATCCCGTTATTGTTAGTCAAAGCATGTAAGTAATCTGAATCATCTATTGGGCTGGAAAGTTGAGTGCACATTATCTGCTCGGCATCGAACTCGGGTAATTTTTCATCATGTTCATTAATGAAATGTACTGACGGCTTGTCAGTCTTTGTGTTCCCTTGTTCTTGAGCGTTATCACTCTGTCCTATAGCCTCTTTAAGCTTTTGAATATGTGTTATGTTCGTCTTGTTATTCTCGCATCTCATGAAGCATGGTTTAAGTCGGTTGTAATTGAATACGTCCCTAAGTATTTCTCCATTCGGAGTAGCAAGTATGTAGTGGGTTCTGTCTAACACATCATGAATTACTAGCGGTCCGCACCATTCAGCTGCGATTTTCTTGGAATTCGCAGTGAGGGAGGAGGAACTAGGTTTATAAAGGTAGATTAATTGGCCGACTGAATAAATTGGGGTTTTCTTTAACTTGTTTGAAATTTCTGTGTTCTGTTTGTCTTGCTGTTTTCGTTGTAGCAAGAGCATAGTACGTGAAAGGTGGTCAAATTTTTCTTTTAGATGTTTCACATACTCATCATAAGAAGATGAAAGGCCAGACATGGGACTGAAGGACAAGTTAGTGAGATTGGGGGGTTCTCTACCAAACACGAGCTCGTAGGGGCTGTGATCTCCTAGGTGGGGCGAGGAAAAGGAATTATATGCATAGCATATTGTAGAAAGGAATCTGACCCAATCCGTGCCAAACTGATTAAGGTTGACTTTAAGAAAGTTAGAAAGGGTGCGAATGTGTCTCTCTGTGTGTAAACTCCCATGATTTTCTACACTGATTACCTTGCGGTCAATGTTCAAGGCAGTACACAGAGTGGTCAGTAGTTTTCCCGTGAGGGAGGCTGCTGCGTCGGTCACTAAACAAGATGGTGGTCCAAAAATACAAACTACCTTTTGGATAAGTGCTTCACAAATGGATTCTGCGTCAAGCGTCTTCAAAGGCGCGCAAATAACAAACCGCGAAATTTCGTCGCATATTACCATCATATGTTTAAATCCAGTCCCGGATGTCGGCATGGTCTTAAAGTCAAGACTAATGCGGTCGAACGGTCGGTATGAGTCGGGTATACGGGTGTGAAAGGGTCTCAGTCGGTCTGGTTTGCCCTTGAACTGTTGGCAGCGTAAGCAAGCCTTCACATAATTGTTGATTCTCTCAAACATATTGGGCATGTAGTAATTTCGTCTGATTGTCAAGTATGTCCGTTGTGTTCCTTGGTGGTTACTAAGTAGAGTGTCATGGTGTTGGGAAATGATCATGTCAGTAAGAGTTTCTGGTATTGCAAGCTGTAATTTGAAGTCGTCGTCTTTAGTGAAGAAAAGTCGGAAAAGAACACCATCACACAAAATGTATTCTTCTGCCTTTTGTTTGACAGATTTGGCAGCTTTCTTATCACTAGGTAGAATGTCATGTGCAAGGAAGTCATAAACCGGTTTAAAAAACGGTGAAGTTTCTTGTTCGGTTTTTAATTTCCTCATGTCTATTGGTAGGTTGTAGTCCCTAATTATCTTACGTTTGATTAAGTCTGTAATTTTGTCAAGTTCATGCTGTTTGGGAATGTGTGCAGCAATGATTCTATTTACTTCGGTAGTCAGTGGCTTAGGTGGGGTGTACAGTTCACACGGTGTGTCCCTGTAGTGGTCATGTGATTTATGTCTAGTTTCATTCGGTCTGTCAACAAGTCTCGGTTCTGTTTGGTTGTTAGAGACACGTGGCATCTGTCTGGTAGGGGGAGGGTGGTTAGGTGCCTGAAATTGGGCATGGGGTGAGTCATGTCTTGGTTCTCGTCGCTGATTGGTTGGTTGTGGAGGGTTGGTAATACCAGGATTGTCAGGTGGGCGTGGTGGTCTCGTGTGCTGGTCTGCTGGTCTGTGTGTAGGGGTAGCATCGCTTACTGGGGTCTGTTTATCAACAAACAAGTCTGGGACCAAAATTCCCATTTTCTTAGCATAGGCTCTAGTTACTCTGCGTTCAAGAGGTTGAACGGGGCAAAGAGTGTTAATGTCAATCAAATCGTTCTCATCAAACAAACAACAGGCAATTGGAACGACTTTGTCTATTTCTGATCCATTATCACAAGGTGCCCTGGATAGAAAATCCGCCCAAACTAATTCTGTTCCCTTTTTGTATCCGATTTTGAAAGAGTATTCCGACAACTTCAAAATCATTTTCTGTAGCCTGTTCGTACATGGGGCATCCTTTGATTTAAGAATTTGAACAATTGAGCTGTGATCAACAAAGGCATCAAACTCACATCCCTTTAACAGGTGTTTAAAGGCAGTGACACTAATTAACAATCCAAATAATTCCAATTCAGTGACGCTGTAGCGTTGACATGCTTCTGGGAGCACTTTGGAATAATATCCAATAATTCTCTCTTTCCCATTTATGATTTGGGTTAAATAGGAATCAGTAGCAATCCGCGAGGTGTCACTATACAGTGAAATTCGTCCATTACTGTTAGGCATGTGAAGAACAGGGGGTCTAGTCATGAGGTCTTTAATCTTATGAAATGCAGTCTCGTGTTCGTCAGTCCATTTGAATTTATTCTTCTTTCTTGTCAGCTGATGTAGGGGTTTAAGAATTGTCTGTATATTAGGGAAAAATCCAGCTACATAATTGACTGCACCTACAAAACGCCTGACTTGTTTTGGAGTTCGAGGCCTAGTTAATTTATGAATGGTATCACATCTACTAACCTGTGGCTGAACGCAGGCTTCGCCTTGTGAAGTGATAGTAATTCTGTGTCCCATGTCGTCGAAACAATTTACATTTCTTGGGGCTCACTTTCAATCCATTGGCAGAGAGGGCTTGTAACACACTAGTCAAATGAGTCTTGTGTGAAGTCTTGTCAGGGCTAAACAAAATAATGTCATCGTGATGAGCGATGCAAAATTGTCGTGAATTTGGAATGGTACCTAATATTTCATCAATCTTGGCCTGAAAGATGGCTGGAGAAACATTCAATCCCTGTGCGAGACGTTTATAGAAATAATGTTTTCCACCATGGTACGAGGCAATGGCCGTGTACCTTTGAGCAGATTTGGCGAGGGGGATACAATGAAATGCTGACTTAAGGTCAATTACACTAAGAACGTTTGTGTGTGCGTGTCCAATCCTTTTGATTGTTTCCGAAAACAAAGGAAATGGATGGTTAATTCTCCTAACTCGTGAGTTCAAAAATCGAAAATCAGTTACAACCCTTTTCTCATTAGTATTCTTCTTCGAGAGAAGTAGAACAGGGGAAGTGTGTGATTGATGGCCTACTTCAAGTATTCCCAGTTTGACAAGTTTACTAAGTTCTTTTTCAATTGTGATCTTGTCAGTCTCGGTCGCAAAGTATGGTCGAATGAAAAATGGTTCGTCATTGGTCAATTCGATATCAACTTCGAAATTTGGGCAGCTAGAGAGTTCGCCATACAAAGAAAAGGCGTCTCTATTTTGTTTTAGCATGTCTACAATCCCATCCTGTTCAAATGGGGACAGAATGCTATCAGCCAAAGTAATGTGTTTGCGGATGATGTCATCCTCTGTCATGTTAGCAATGGGGTCACTGGGGTCAAGGTGGGGGTATTTCCTAAGGTTGTCGTCTCTTATGGGGTTAGTGTGTGAAGTCTGGCTCGTGCATAAATTGTCAGTGAAGTTCAAAGTCATGTTTATGCAGTCCATTGGAAGTTCTTGTGTCACGTTTACAAGTTTATTTGTGTCCATGAAAGCTATGGGTCTGCCTTTCGAAAATGTCAAGGGCCTGTCAGAAGAATTAGTAACCAGTACTTGAGTCCGTCCTTTGTGTAATGTAGCTATCATAGTAGAAGGGCAATGTCGGGCGAGGTATTTGTTAGCAGTCAGTACTATGTCCGAGTTTCGTAAGTGGGGTGGGGCTCTACCTTGTAATGTTATGAGCCTTGAATTGCCTGGCTCGACTGTCACTTTAGAGGGTGGGGCAAATGAAATAAATTTAGATTTTACTTTAAATCTATTGTTCCTAAAGTACAAAGTTCCATCCAAGTCAGAAAGTGTGTTTGTTCCCAAAATTAAATCTACACCAATAAGGTTGTCTACAATCAGTGCAGCAATTTCAAATTTTCGACCTTGTATGAACACTTTAAACTTGATGGCCTTATCTGACACCAAAAATTGGCCATTGCCTAATCGAAATTTTACAGGTTCAACTTTCATTAGTTTTTCGCTAGAAAGACAGGGAGTCGACCGTACATATTGTTCCGAAATTATTGATTTGGATGCTCCACTATCAAACAAAATCGAAATGTTCTTACCGTTTTGCAGTCGTCCTTTGGCAAAGTTTCGTTCTGTCAGTTGTATGTCTATGTCATCTGTCCCTAAGTATGTAGATGTCAAGTCATTGGTTCGGAGCCTTTCAGATTCAACATGGGAGGTGTGACAATGAGCGTTACTGACGCACTCCCGTCTTAGAAATCCTGAGGCTGTCGATATTGTTGTTGCGGTTGTTGTTGTTGTTGTTGATAGTGGTACTGTTGTGGGCGTGGAGGTTCATTATATTGTTGTGAGGGATATGCATGTCTGTCGTAGTTATTGTAACGAGGTGGAGGTTGGGGTTGTCGAGTCATGTCCTGTTCCCGTTTTCGGCATGCCCGCCAGACGTGGCCGGGAATGTGGCAGTAATTGCACACTAGTGGTGGTCGTGATCGTGGTCGTCGGTCATTGTAACCAGTGCGGTAAGGGCTCCTACCGCGTCGATCATTAGTATGATAGTCATGACGTCGGTCCCTACTTTGGTCTCGTCGTTCGTTATGGTCGTAGCGCCCATATGCACGGTCGCGGCTCGCGCTGCGCCGTCGTTCGGTGCTAGGTCGTCGTCGTGTGGGTGATCGTTGGTTTTGAGTCCGTCGATCGATGTCGTCGTTGGTTGTCGTCATTTTCAGGGAGTTGATTTGGTCCCTGAGTTGGTCGATCTCTGTTTGTGCAGAGAAGGATAGCTCTTTAGTCACAGTACGGTCCGAATGGAGGTCGAGGTATAGTTGCGCTTTCGAAGCGAACTCCTCACTGGTGGTCGTGTCAGTGGCCGTCATCAGCACAGCTGATTGGCAGTCATGGGGGAGAGAAGACAAAAATTTGTCTCGAATTTGTGTCTCTCCGTAGTTAACCCGAGATATTATCTAGAAGGGGCGTGTGAGGGTACTGGTACTTTTACTAAGAAGGGGGAGGGTGTTTGATACAACCACTACATTACACTACACATTCTTTAATGGATTTAGCTATAGCTATGGGATTAACCTTTGTGAGATTTCTGCTTGGGTCTGTAGAAACGAACAATATTTTCAAGTCAGATTGAGGTGGTTGAGTTTGCTTTGGTTTTTGATTCGAAGAGTTGTCTGAGTCTGTCATGCCTGTGGAATTATAATATGTTGTCCTTGAAATATTTTCTATGTACTGACCAGTGGTCCCTTTCCTTCTACGTTTCGCGGATTTAGGCCTACGGTTTTTACGCCGCACCACTTGAAATGGATCATTCTCATCATCTTCATCCTCATCCATACGTACACTATCATTCATAGTCACATCTTCTGGTACACTCAGTTCTGGCGCCGAGGCCGCCATGATTGGCACACCCCAAAAAGGCGCGAAAATCAATTGTCAAAATTTACGATACAATATAATACAGTGCAGTGTGTGACGCCCACAAAGCTTACCTGACCTGGATAATTCCAAATATCCCGAAAATCGTCCGAACCGGAAACAAACTATAAACGCATACAATATATCACTTTATCCAACATAAATACAACCACTATCCATAAATGGCACTTAAAAATAATTCCAATGAACCAAATATATGAATCTAAGAAGCGTTCGCGCATCGACCCTCCTGCGTCGACCCTATCGAGCTTGTAACACGATCACTAGTCTTTTTTAAGACTCCGAGATGATATAAACTAGCCTTCATTCAGACTTTCATCACATCTCCCGCAACACAAGAGAAAAGTTATGCAATAACTTTTTGAACAAACTCGTTATACATCCGTATTACAATTATAGAGCACTTTTACGACAAACAAAACATGTCTCAATTAATTATTGTGATCGTTTTCCAATATGCGACCTAAACAATACAAATGTGTTCATTATTATCGCACATATGATTATCTTTACAAATAATTCAATAAACACCTAGCTTTGGTGCAAGAGTTGAGCACGATAGCAATATAATCATGTGCCCCTATAAACCTCAACATTTTCTCATGATAACATCTTTTACGAAGCTTATAATACACTAGTCTACTTAAATTGACTACACAGTTTTTTCATTCGAGCATATCAAGAGGATCGATCACGAAATATCGATCAGCAAAAATAAAATCGATTACCAAAAAAGAATCGATACCACTATATCGATCTACAACAAAACAAGCCCCCATCTATATCGATCCTAAATGTATATAAAAGAAATCATGATTACTCGTGAATGATTATAACGTTCATTAGCTACTTTTATAACATTACAAAGTTACAAACTACACTAAATTGTACACAAGCTCTTTTAAACAAATATTTCTAGCATAACAATACGGTGCAATATTTTACATTTGGAGCTACCAACATACATTTCCTATTCAAATTAATGCCTAACAATAATTAAGCTTATACAACTCAAAGTAAAATAGATAGATTAAACGAGAACTTACCTGTTTGAAGTTTAATCCTTATTTTTATAAGGAATGTAGTGGGGATATTACGTTAACAAGAGAGCCCGCTAGCGCGCACGTAGGTCACGTGATGTCAATCTTGGAAGCAGAAGAAGGGTTGTGACTGCTGAAACTAAGAGATTATCGAGAACTAAAAACCTGTTGATTTTATACCCTTGAAATATATCCAATGGGTGGGAGAGGAGGGACGTAATATCCCCACTACATTCCTTATAAAATAAGGATTAAACTTCAAACAGGTAAGTTCTCGTTTAATCTATCTATTTTATTACGTAATTTCGTGAGATATTACGTTAACAAGAGATTTTGAAGCTCAGCAGTCACAATCCTACTAATAAACATAGCAGATAAGTTATTCTGAATAACTCAATCCTCGAAGGACAAAATGAATAAGACTGCAGAGTAAATACCTGGACAATTGTTACTGTGACTGTCCGATGACTGCGGAATTGCGAAGGATGCCGTGTCCCAGCTAGCCACCTGACGTCGGGCCGATGTCGGAAGTTGGTTGCCGGATGTCGGCATATCGCCGTTGGCTCGAGGTTAAAATGTCCGCCAACCCAACATCGTCACGACGTCATTTTTGTGATATATTGGCATAACGTCATTTTCCGACAATGGCCCAACATCATGTCATGATGTTAGCTGGGTTAGCTGGGGTTCTCCGTAGGCTTCCTATAGTACCTTTGGAAGGTCTTTTCATTTGACCATCCTGCTTGGTCCAGGATCTGCTGCACTGGCAGATTTGCACCACATGCGGCTGATGTAGATGCTGCCCTCGTAGAATGGGCCTTGTACACCCCCGTGTCAATTCCTGCTGCTGCCATAGTCAGCTTTATCCATCTGGCAATAGTAGCTGCTGTAACACGCTTGTGGGGTTTCTGGTAGCTAATAAACAAACCGCGTTCTTCGCCGCGGATCTTGTTGGTTTCAAGAATGTACCTTTTCAGATAACGCACAATACACAGTCTCCTGTCTGGAGCATAGGCATGCAGTTTTGGAACATAATCTGCTTTTCCTGGCCTCGATTGTTTTAGTAGTTCTTGAAACATAAAGACTACTTTATCTTCTTTCATCACCATGTAGTCCAAATTTAAGAGGTGGATAGACTGCACACGTTGTGCTGCTAACAGCGCAATCAACATACATAACTTCATAGTTAGCGTTTTCAGGTCCAATCCTGTCGCTGGTGAAAGCCTTCGTAGATGATTTAGTACAATGGCCGCGTCCCATACTTCTTTGTATCTTGGCTGCGGTGGTCTTTTATGAAAAATTCCTCTCATGAATCGGCTGATGAGTGGATGGTTTCCAATTTCAAACCTATTGTCACTAAGTACAAGAAAGGATGATAGAGCGCTACGTGCTTGGTTCACGACGCTATATCCTGCGTTTTTATCATAGAATAGTTCACTTAGGAATTCCAGCACCATGCTAACATCGGCATGGAGATGATTTATGTTCTTTCTGGAGCAGAAATCCGTCCACTTTCGGATGTAAACTGCGTATTGTCTTCTTGTTGACGGTCTCCACGAAGCAGAGATGATGCTGATAATTCTTTTGTGTAGTCCTAATTTTTCCAGGGGGTCGGACATAATCTGCAACATAAAAGATCCAAATATTGATTTAATGGGTGAGGAACATGAGTAACTGGTTGTACTAAGAGTGAGCTAGATCTTGGAATAAACATGGCCTCCCCCACTGTCATTTTCTTCAGCACTGGGAACCATGGCTGAGACGGCCAATTAGGTACGACCATGATGCCTGTTGCCTCATCATTCCTGATTTTTTGAAGGCACTTTGCTATGAGACAAAATGGAGGGAAAGCATAGAAATAGAATCTACTCCAATCAATAGTGAAGGCATCAACATTCTCTGCATCTGGGTCTGGGTACCAGGACACATATCTATCTAGCTGTTTGTTAAGCCTTGATGCAAACATGTCAATGTCTGGCAGCCCAAATCTATGAACAACACTATCAAATACATTCCTATCAAGCATCCATTCCGTTCTATCATTAAAACGTCTGGAGCGCAAGTCTGCTTCAGTGTTTAGTTTACCCGGTAGGTGGGCGGCTGTGATCCAGATATTACGCTGGATACACCAATCCCAAATTTCTTGTGCCATACGATTACAATCGTTGGATTTGATGCCTCCCATGTTATTAATGTACGCCACAGCATTCTAGTTCTAGTCTTGATTCAAGTGAAAGATTCATCTTTCTATCAAAATGGCCTCTATTGCACTTAAGGGCCCTTATTTTATCCTTCTCTAAAGCCCTATAATGGAGGGGACCGTACTGGACAGCCGGAAGAGAAGCTACTAGTTTTCCTATTACCATAGCAACCGTCCGAATGGAGGGGTTTTCATTGTTGAGAAGATCCACACACACCTGAGTGATATCTTGGACTTTATCTTCTGGTAATTTCATGATCATATTCTCTGAATCTAGGATGAAGCCGAGGAACTGCAGCTCCTTTACAGGCCTCAACACTGATTTCTCTGGGTGTACTATGAAACCTAGCTTCGAGAAAAGGCTAGTTGTAGCCGTGATGGCTTCTTTTGTTTTCTTTTCATCATCTCCTATGATAATAGTATCGTCCAGATATCCTACAACGGTGTATCCTTTTCTTCTCAGTTCTGAAAACACAGGCTTCAGCAATTTTGTGAAAAGCCTTGGTGCCGTGCTAAGTCCATTAGGCAATACCTTAAACTGCCACAATTGATTATTCCACATGAATTTTAGATATTTTCTGTGATTTGAGTGAACTGGCACCGAATAGTATGCATCTCGGAGGTCAACTGATGCCATATAACAGTTTGGGGTTAGGAGATGGATTGCTGTATGGATATTATCCATCTTGAAATGCTGGTAGTCCAGGCATTTGTTCAATTCAGAAAGATCTAGAATAATTCTAGTACCTCCATTCTTTTTGGGTCTGGAGAAAATATTTGATATGAATTCTCCTTCTTCGTGTACACTAGATTCAATGACATTTTTCTCCAAAAGATTTTGAACTTCCTTGTTTATGCTACTAAACTTTTCAGATTTGCATTTATATTGCATAGGTGGTTCATTTTGTACCAGGAGTGTAGCAAATTCAATCTCATAACCCCGAACTGCATTTAGAATCACAGGACTTGACTTACTTGACTTAAGCCGTCCACACCATCGCTGGGATGTGTGATGGCTTCTGCTTCACGATGGCTTGCCACGCCTTCCGGTCTTTGGTCAGTCTTTTGGCCTCAATCAGGGAGTCAAGGTGCCTGTTGTTGCAGTCTGCCTTGATGCAATCGATCCATCTTTTTGCTGGTCTTCCCCTTGGGCGTTTACCATGAATGTTACCATTGAGTAGGATGTGGGGGTATCTATTTGGGCTCATTCTATTGATATGTCCAAAATATCTTAGTCTCTTTGTGGCAACCCTTTCGATGATAGTTTCTTCCATGTTTAGTTGTGTTCGAATGTGTGTGTTTCTTAGCCTGTCAAGTCTGGTCACACCCATGATCCGTCTGAGGCATGTCATCTCGAAGGTGTGGAGTCTATTTTCGTCCACCTTTTTCAGCGTCCATGTCTCTGCACCATAGAGTAGAATTGATGATACCAGGACTTTGTAGAGTTCTACCTTTGTTGTGCATCTTATGTCTTTAGATGTCCAGATTTTGTTGAGCGACTGGAATGCTCCTAGTGCCTTCCCAATGCGATGTTGTATCTCTTCGGTGCATGATCCTGTCTGGCTTATTGCTCCTCCCAGGTAGGTAAACTTTTCCACTTGTTTAAGTTGATCTCCATCAATGTTTATATGTAGTATTTGAGGCTGTTTACTTATTACTTGTATTTCTGTTTTAGCGATGTTAATTTTCAGTCCAAAGTTTGTGCTGCTCTCGTGCACCTGGTTGACTATTGTTTGGAGGTCCCTTTCGCTGTCTGCTATTAGGACAATGTCATCAGCGAAGCGTAAGTTGTTGATCAGTTGTCCCTGTACGTGTATGCCAATCGTAGTGTCGTGTATAGCATACAACATCACAACTTCCAGTAGAATGTTAAATAGTTGGGGGGACAGGACGCAACCTTGACGTACGCCAACTGTGGTTTTAAACCACTCTGTCAGTTCTCCATTTACTCTAACTGCGCTGTTGGACTGATTGTAGAGCGCTTGAAGTAGGTGTATGTATTTTGAAGAAAATCCAAAGAATTTCATCGCTTTCCACAGACCTTCCTGCCAGACTGAGTCGAAGGCCTTTTCAAAATCGATGTAGCAGCAGAAAAGACTCTGGTTTCTTTCAAGACGCTTTTCTATCATTTGTCTCAGGGTGAATAATTGGTCCATTGTAGATCGTCCTGGACGGAATCCAGCTTGTGCTTCAGGCAGCACCTCTTCGGTTTTCTTCTTCAGCCGTTGTTGGAGAATCATGCTAAAAACTTTCCCTGTATGGCTGAGTAAGCTGATACCTCGGTAATTTCCGCAGTTAAGTTTGTCTTTTTTCTTGAATCACAGGATCTGATGTTATATCACACCATTCATGATAATGAGCATTCAGTCGACCTCCGACTTTCACAACCAAAGGGTCTGATTTACTTGTAGGATTACAATCAAATGAGGTACTCACCTCTTCTGGATTAGTAGACCTGTGGTCTTCTACTTCCTCCTCTGATTGGGACCCTGGTTTTGGCCCTGTTTGGCTTGAGGGTTCTGCATCTTTGGCTGGCCCCTCGTCATACTTGTCTGAGTGTGAGGAGCTTGGTATCTGCCCCGTCCCTGGGCGGTAGGACGGATTTGAGCTGGTCCATCCTGCAGCGCGGTACTGTCTTTGCTGTGCCGACGCATGTCCCTTGTAGGGATGGTAGTGCTGTTGAGATGAGTATGGTCTTGTTTTACCATATCCATATGATCCTTTCGTGACTCCAGCTGTGGCAAGTTGCTGGTCCTTCAAGTCTTTCACTTGCTTGCTCAGGTTATCTCCAAAAAGGAGTCTAGAAACTGGTGTAGACGGTTTACACAGATGTGAGTACTTGGAATTTAAGTCAGGTTTGATGAAATCTTTCCTGAGGCAGTTCAGTTCATACTGAGCGTTGCACAGAAGAGCAAGAGCATCTTGCTGGGTTTCCGAAATCGATGACGATGACAGAGTTCGGAGATAAGCATTCAGTCCTTTGGACAGTGACTTTTGGGCCCTTTGGATTTTGATATCTCTGGCCTTGGTAGTCACAGGGAGATTTTCCCAAATGGGTGGGTTCACTTTGGGAGTGTCAATAAGCTGACAATTGTCTGGCAAAGGATACTTTGATGACACTTCCTCAAAAGTCTTGGGTTCGAGCTGGTGACCAACTAGGTATGAAGTCGATTGGGCAATGTTTTCTTCAATAGGTTCGCCAACATCTTAAGGCGGAGCAAATTTGGCTGCCAGGCTGGGGATGCCGACGGGGGAGCCTTGCGCTTGGCCGTACAGAGAGCTATCATCTTGTCCCTCCGAATTGTCCACATCATACACAGAGCAAGATGCACGATCATCACTTTCATCAATGAGTTCGTCATACTCCATGTTGTAGTCCATTTCCACTTGTTCCCCCGCTAGGTTCGGGTCTACAGGCCCTGAGCGGTAATCAACATCGGCATGAGTCCGTTTGCTTTGGGACCCCACTGCCTCTGCAATCTGCGCCACTAAACTCTCGAGTTTATCAAGTCTTTTGTTGAATTTCGACGCCTCATTAGAGGCAGCTGTCGAAGAAGTCGATTTGTTCATATTCGGAGTAGTGGCCACTCCCGTACTGTCTCCGATTGTATCGGTCTCAACAGTACGCTCCTTGCTGCCCTGCGCACACGGCGCGGGAGAAGGAATAGCAGCGGGCCCGCTGCGTGTAGATTTCGATGTCGACTTTGTCTTTGTCGAGTCCGTCATTTCGGCGTTAGAATTATCCGTCAAGAGCAAAACAAAACTGGGTATAAACTGTCCAAGAAGATGCTTTGATGAATATATGATCCGAATATATCAAAGAGAAAATAGTTCAAACACGAAAAACAAGGAATTTTCCTCAAATTCTGCGACCTCGTGTGGGATTTTTCCACACGCAAAACATGGCGCTAACGAAAATTGACATCACGTGACCTACGTGCGCGCTAGCGGGCTCTCTTGTTAACGTAATATCTCACGAATTACGTAATAAAATACATAAGAGTGCCACACATGCTTTTGGCATTACATTCATTTGTTGTTTTTTTACTTTTTTCCCTTCTATTTTTCCAAGGACAAATTTAAATTTATCTTTATTCACACGAGATCCACCTGAAATGGTAAAGAGAAAAACTTTTTTTTAATGACAAGACAATTACACGCATAACATCAATTATAATTTTTCTTATAATCAAATTTTCTGCAAGGCAATCCAAATGGCACCTAAACATGTGCATAAGAAATATCTGTTTATTAAATTTCAACTGTTCAATTTCATAAGAAATCAGCAAATAAGTGTCTTCTTGCCTCATTATTATCTTACACAATTCAATGTTATGGTTAACCGCAAAGGTCCTGCAAAAAAAAGACAAAGTTAACATCGGATAGAATATTTTCTATGTATTTTTATTATGTATTATGTCAATCTTTTTATTATTATGTATTACGTAAATGTTCATCTGATCTCCTTTTTTTATTATGTATTATGTAAATCTTTTATTATTAGGTATTAAGTCAATTTTCATCTAATAATCTCCTTTTTGTGTGTGTGTGTGTTTCCAAGATTTATATATAGTTATTTCCAATTTTTCCTATGACTATTCAATTTATAACAAACTCTATTTTCAAAGAGCCATTACAATTTCAATAACTATTTTTCCATTTTACTTTCAATAGTGTGTCCTTTCACACTTATAACAATACGTCCACAATTATATATTTGTTTCCTTTTTCATGCGTACTGTCACCTTCAATTGTGCAATGTGGCCTTTCACATTCTTGACAGTGCATCAGCGATCATATTGTCCTTTCCCGTAACATGCACTATCTTTAGAGCAAAGGGCTGGAGGATCAAGCTCCATCGAAACAGTCGCTGGTTTTTGTCGCGAAACTTCTCAAGGAAAGTCAACGGTGCTGGTTTGATCACATGTTGGTGTTTTCCAACCATCTGGCAGGTATGACACGATCGACAGAAGGCGGCCACATCACTCCGTATACCTGGCCAAAAGAAGTGAGCCATGATCTTCGACAAAGTCTTCCTCACCCCAAGGTGTCCAGCCATAGGGACCTCATGCGCAAGGCGGAGGATTTCGCTTCGATAGGGAGGGGGGACAACTATCTGATGAACAACAGCCCAATCTTCATCAGCAGGACGATCTGGAGGTCGCCATTTTCTCATCAGCACCTCAGATTTCACATAATAGCACTCTGGTATACTCTCTGATTCATTAACAGTCAACACAGTCTGTCGCAACTTTAGCAACTCTTCATATACCTGTTGCGCTTCAATCAAAGCAGACTTCCCAAACAGACTCTCTTGACAATCTGCAACCTCATCATCATCCAATGACCCAAAGAATGTATCTCCAAGTGAAACTTGGTCCCCTTCCATAAGGCTCCTCTTGTGACGTGCCTGTGCTCGGGTAACAACACATGCTGGGAAAATGCCAGGAAACTCATCTTCCAGACGTTCGTTCCATCGACAAAAACTGGCTTCTTGGTTACTGTAACCTGACCCCCTGCAAGATCATTGCCCAGGGGCAATGTGATGCCCTTAATCGGAAGACTTGGAACCACTCCAATAATCACCTCTCCTGCAATCAGATCACATGATAGCAGCGTTTTGTACAATGGGACAGACTGCGTCCCACCATTTACATCATAGATCAAAATGTGCCTTCCCGTGAAGGACCCTGCCGGCAAGATTTGTGATCCATTGCCATCAAGGTTTGAGTTGCGCCTGTATCCCGAAGGATTACTACCTCGATTCCTATTGAATCCTCAAACTTCACCTTTCCGTATGAGACGAACTGACTATATCTATCGTCAAAGAAATCACTGTCGTCCCCTACCTCAGGCCTCAGGAAGCCATGCGTTTCTTTTTTCTGTGAATTTTCTTTCATTTTTTCCTTTTCTTTTAACTGCCAGCATCCTGATATTATATTTCCCTTCCTTCCACAATGGAAGCAGGTCACTTCCATTCTCTGTGGCACAGGGGATTTGGATTTGTCTCTTTTCATGTCTGTGTTTGACCTACCACCTCGCTCACTGTAGCCACTTTGCCTCCATGGCTCGTGTTGATCTTTTGGTGAATCAAACTTCCTTCTGTACGGAGGACTTTTCAGAGAATGGGTCAACTCATAGCTGTCAGCAGTGACAGCAGCAGATCTTACGACTTGTACCCCCTGATCTTCTAAGTATGATCTCACGTCAGGGGGAGCCGATTTCTTGAACTCCTCCATCAAAACCACTTCGCGCAGGTTTGCATATGTTTGCTTAAGCTTCAATGACCTATACCATCGATCAAACAGGATCTCTTTCTCTCTCTGAAACTCCACGAAGGTCTGCCCAGGAAGCCTCCTACAACTCCGGAATTTCTGCCGATAGGCCTCAGGAACCAATTCATAGGCACGAAGAACTGCCTCTTTCACACTCCAATAGTCATTCGCCTCATCATCATCTGACAAGGCGCAAACTACACTCTGAGCTCTACCCATCAGTTTCTGCTGAACCACCATAGGCCAATACCTGTATTCCCATTCAAGATTCCTTGCCATCCTCTCAAAAGATGCAAAAAACGAATCAATATCTTCCTCAGAAAACTGTGGCACACAACTCGCCATCTTGGAAATATCAGGCCCTCTGTGAGTGTTACTTTGCACTCCCCTAGATCCTCCTTGTGGTGCACCTGACCACTGGTTCAACTGAATTTGAAGTTTCAAACTCTCCATCTTCACTCTCTCCTTTTCTAATTCAATGCTAGCAAGTTTAATCTGGGAATCTACACTTCCAGTATTAACCATTTTACCTGCAGAGCCACGATCTTGCCTAGCACTGCCCTCTGACAGGTTTACATCTACTCCAGCCTGTCCTATAACTTCCTGTTCAACATCTTCTAAATTGAGCTGTACCAAAACCGCTTCCAATATTTCTGCTTTGCGAGTGCACTTAGAAATATCTGCCCCAAAATGAGATGCCACTTCTTTCAACTGAGCCTTGAGAAGTTTCTTCAATCTCGCCACAGTCACATCTTTCACAATCTCTTGCACATCAAATAGTGTATCCATGTTTACAATCAATACGGACACTATACTCTGCGACTACGCACACACACGAACGAAAGCTATTGAACCCCGACACATACACGTCGTCCACACTCTCGCACTGTACTACGTACTATAGTTACAATATACTTCATTAACTTATTCTATTCCTACTTTAATGGGCATCAACTACTTTAATCTCATAATCTCATAATCTCAACTAGGTAATATCATACCATCGTTCACGAATCACGAACATCCACATATGAAATGCACCGAAAACCCACTAATTGAGCCGAAGAAATGGTATTCAAAGCAAGAATACAGAGAACACATCAGTCATCATCAATGAATGAACATACACGGTACACCGTGTTGAAATGCTAACGCAAGAAAGTAGCTAACGCTACACACATCAATAGATCGTAATCGAGTTAGTACACAACAGTACATACCCCTACTTCACACGCGAAGTGTACAGTGTGACGTCGACACCGTATGCCGTACCGACGTGACGTCGACCAAGACTCGATCAAAAGGGGAACAAACCGTCCCCAAAACGGCCTGTTTGTCAGTTCAATTCCCGGACAAGCCCCCATTTGTTAAGAATCAGCATCCAAACATCGGACTCAAACACAGGCAACGACATACTTCACCAAAACTACCTCTAAAATTAGGGAAAACAAGCCAAAAAGCAGAGGCAGTGGAGACAAGATGTTAGGTGTATAAGCATGTACATTCAAGTCTCAATTCAAACGCACATTGCGTAACACGATCACTAGTCTTTTTTAAGACTCCGAGATGATATAAACTAGCCTTCATTCAGACTTTCATCACACGTGTGTAAAAATACACGGGTGCGAATATCTCAAACGGATCATTCATTACTGCGACAAAAGTATGGCAGACCATCAGTATTCGGTGATAAAATATGAACTCAATATTCGTTTTTTTCACTAGGTAAACAGTGTTCGTTTTCTTTCAAACTTTCACAAATCTTTCAATTGTATTTTACAATGATATTGATATAGGATTGAAGTCTCAAATGTCATTTTGTGCAATATCTGACACTTTACAGGTATCACTTTAATGTCGATGTTCTAATAAATCTATTATCAAAACAGACATTTTTCAAATTCTCATCATAAGTTCATAACATAATTTGTTTCAAGATGTCCTCTTAATTCTCACAATATTATGCTTGCTATGAACACCGATTGGTGAAATCAGATATAGTAATAATAATCCCAAATTACTCCGATTATCAACATAAATTAATACATAACCTGGGAGGCTCTATTTCCGTCCTGCCTATAATCCTATGAAATCATCCCACCAAAGCAAATAATTACCGTCGGTGAAGGTGATGGTACATACTATCACTTCCGAGACGATCTGGATGCACCTATCTTTCCGAAGCGAAGCTGAGGAAAGATAGCGTATACATTCAGATCGCCGAGGAAGTGATAGTTTGCCATCGCCTGCAACCAAAAGGTGATTATTTGCTTTATATTCCACATCGGACTTTTATATCTAGTAGTAGTAGTCTAACTCTAAGTTCCAATACACCTTCATAATGTTAGTTACTAGGTTTGATCTACTTACCAACAATGTTATTCCAATTTCGGTAATAGGGTAACTCCATGACAATTCCATTATATTATAACAGTTCAAAAGTCAACGGTAACTCCTTGAAAATTCCAAAAGTTAAAACGCGAAATGCAAACTCCCAAAAAACAGTTCAAAAATTGTAATTAATGATGATGAAACACTAAACAGTTCAAAAGTCAACGTTCTACACGCGCAAATGGCAAACGGTGTACGCGCACAGTGCATGCATGCATGGTACACATACGCAACGTATACATTACATTTGTAATTCGCGCCACACATCACCCCGCTGTGTGGCTATTCAAATCCTGTACTAAATGCAGCAGACGGTACCGTACCCGGTACCGTACGGTAGGTCTGCAGCTGCATAGTAAGGAATGTGAATAGCCACACACTGCACTGCACAGTACAGTCAATTTAATGCAACCGCGGGGTGTAGATAGTACGTTACCAATTATCTAGTGAGTGCAACGCACTTTCACCCAAGCTATCCACACAGTGTAACGAAATGTTCTTCTCCCATCAATGATGGGCGAAACTATGTTTCATCACGTGATTAACTGTTGACCAATCGTAGAGCAAGATTCTTAGTATGTGGAATATAATTATAAATACATGGTTCCACAACCAAACGCCGCACTCCTTTTTCCTGTTACTATCTTCGTCCAAACGACATCCAAATACTCCATGAAATTAACCATGATTTCATGGCATTTTCATAACAATATTATAAACATTTCGATCATCAGGAAATATTCACCACTGGTTCTGCTCTGCTGTTCTCTGCGACTAACAACCGCGTCTTCTGGAAATCCATCACCATCCTGGTCCCAGTCACGTGGTCTCGCCAAGGCGAGTACGATGTCGCACAGGAGGAGACGTACGAGAACGCCAATGTAATCGTGGTCGACTCGTCAACGGATCGGCCTTCGGTCAGCAACCCGTTCCGCTGCGGCTGTCCAGGACGCTACATGCAGCTTTCCAGAGATTTTGTGACGAACAAAGAGGAAAGAGAGGCATCTTTCGGAAAAAGCGGTACGCTACGTCAAAAAGTGTCTACTTAATACAAAAAACTGTCCTTCAATAGCAATAAAAACTACTAATTTACTCATGAATCTATCGTGAAATGTACATAATCTGAATCTTTGTTTTAAAACAATTGCTGCGAGTTCATGATAAAACTAATTATCATATTATTTTGTTATCATTCTACAAAATGATAGTATGGCTGACTGTTTTAGTTGTCACTGAAACAGAAATCTCTTTCGTCAAATTGTTAAATATAAGTCTATAAAATAAAACCAACCACGGACCTACCATTGTCTTATTTTATTTTTGTAGACAAGGTGATCGTCGCACAATGGGCGAAGTTGAAATATGGTGTCTTCGACGAGAACTACAGCGATGAAGACGGCAATGGAGGTCGCCCCAGAGGAAACCCTTTCTACCCACAACCCAACCCGAACAGCGTAGAGGACATCGAAGGGACGCGGTGTTCACGCGATGTGCACGGTAGCATTATTGACCTGGAGACCGAACAGCCGTGCAGAAAGTCTCCGAATGGGGAGTACCCAGACACCTGCCGATTCAGACACGACTTCACGGGACAAGATGCGAAGACGTCCTTGATGTACGCCTCAAATATAGAATCGGTGAGTTGATAAGTTTTTGTCATTTAGAGTAAGTCCAAAAAATGGCAATTGCCTTTTCCGCAGGGAAGATATTAAAAACACAACAGTACAATTATTTTTGTCTCGACATCAAAGGGGTGCAAATTTGACTTTTAGACTGTCTAATTTTATACAGAGAATTCAAACATTGTTAATAGTTTTTCATAAAAGGTACGATTTGGTTAGACTGTCAATTGCCAAGCATGGATAACCAAGCATTCTCCAACTTGAATGATAGTAGAATGGGTAATCCCCCACTTGGTCTAAACCCGCTTCGTCTAATATCCACTTCGTCTAAGCCTACATGGTCTAATATTCGATTCGTCTAATATCACTTCGACTATTTACCAGTTTGTCTAATACCACTACGTCTAATACCCATTTGGGCTACACCCACTTCGGCTATATCCAGATGGGAAGTTCATCACTTGGTCTAATCACCATTTCATCAACTTCCCGTTTGGTCTAATTGACAGTTGGGCTACTCCCACTTGGGCTAATGTCCCACTTGGGCTAATGACCACATGGTCTAATGCCCATTTAGTCTAATGACCATTTGGTCTAAAGGTCTAATGTTACATTGGTGTAAAGTTTGAGGGGAGCTGACCACATGTGAATTGTTATATAGCCTGTTATTTTATGTTTATGTATTTCTTTGTTTTAAGTGGGGGGCTGCACCCCCCAGCCCCCCACCCGGTTCCGCGGCCCCGGTTCCGCGGCCCCTGTTCAAGAAGTATCTTAACCCATGTTAGATCATATTATGCACCCGTACGAAACTAGACAAGTTAAAATTACCACTAAATAACGAGTGTAATACAATTATATTTTGTGAAAGCATAATGTTACCCTATAATTTATAAAATGTGTGTGAAATATCTTAATATTAACCTGTGAATCATGTTTGCTCTGTAGTCGAATGAACCCTGCTAGTAGACATCGTTTTTTGTGCGTGCCAAATGTTGCTTATAAAACTTGTTTGATAAATTGTCTTTATTAAAGCATTAAAGCTTTAACAGTGGCAAGCTTAATATTGCCATTGAAAGATTGGTGACAAACTACTTGGCAAAGTATTTTCTTTTCTTTTTCTATTGAGACTGTTGTAGATATTTGTAAGACTATTGATGCCTTGAAATGCCGCGTGTGCTATATACCTGCGGGGAGGGGAGGGGGTGTTGTGGGGTAAACCACTTTGTTTTGACATACGAGATAAATGATTGCTTGTAGTTGTACGGCTAAATATCCATAGAGCTATAATTACAGCCCTATGTAATCTTTCATACGGTATGCAGGCGGTGGCCATCACAGATGTTAGTGTGGGCGATCGTTAGACCAAATGAGAATTAGACTAAATGATCATTAGCCAAAATAGTGTTTAGACGAACTACTTTTAGACCAAGTGGAAAATAGACCTTTTGGTATTAGACCAAATGGTAATAGACTAAATGGATATTAGACCAAATGGTTATAGACCAAACGGTAATTAGACGAATTACATATAGACCAAGTGAATAGTAGCCTAACTGAGAATTAGACGAACTGGTATTAGACGAAGTGATAATAGACGAAACGGGCAAAAATAAAAGTAGACGAAGTGACAATTGGCCCATTTGGTGATTAGACGAAACGGCAATTGCCTTAATGGGCATTAGACCTAGTGATGATTAGACCAAATGGGTTTAGCCGAAATGGAGTTAGACGAACTGATGACTAGACGAAGTGGTATTAGACCAAGTGAATATAAACCGTATAATGAACACCAGGATTATTATCAACGAACTAGTAAAGTACTAAACTAGTACCAAACAACCCTTGATGCGACCTGGTTGTAGATTCTAGTACCCTCCACTCTGCCACTTGAAGGCTAGAATCGTCGTGATGCAACCTTCTATTTGCTGGTCTTTGTCTGCTGTAGATCGTCATGTTCTGTCACGGCGATCGGAACAGAAAGGGGTATCACAACTCTGCTGCACTCAACGCACACAATTTCTACTGCTACGGATCAAGCGTCTGGGATGTGATGAGAAACACTCCGGACTTCTCCGGCGGGAATAGCCCAGCACTGCCAGGGAACACCGACACAGTCCCGACGTTCAGGATCGTCCAGGCCGCGGGGAGTGTCCGCGTGGTCTTGGTGCTGGACACCAGTGGAAGCATGGTGAGTTTCATTAGAATGCATGTGTTATTATTCCTATCAATCCGATTGTATTGCTATTGCGATTGAATGGTACCACTGGTGGAGTATTAACCAAATTCGTTGACAAGTCGATTAGTTAGCATGGCAAACCCCTGTCTAACAAAAAAAACACATGTCTTTGGCATCTGCATCTTACGATCAGTAATATGTACCACGTTTTATTTAAATGTTTATTGTCTGTTACCTTGGTAATGCCTTAACCAACACACACGCTTTTCTGTTTTTTTGTATGAAGGTTCATTGAAATTTTTCAAAAATATGTAGTCATTTTGCAAGTTATTTAAAAATAGCATTTTTGAGGTAAAAAGTGTTGTTACTATGGCAACGGACCATCTGACATACAAACAATAGCTACATTTCTTGCTTATCTGCACATACAGGAAATTGTGTGTAGGCGTAATAAATTGAATTCACCGTGCTGAAAAATGTGAAAACAATTTGCTTCATATTTTAGCAAAATTTGTGGTTAGCATCGAAAAGCCCCGTCCGACATACACTAAATACATTTCTTGCACATCCTCACCCCAAAAACCTCACGGGAGGTAAAGTCTAAATTAAACTTCTTAGCAACGGAGCGACCGTATATCATGAATATATAGGTTTTCTGTTCAAACTTCATTTGGCGGGGGTCTAATTGACGGCATCATGTTCTCATGATATAGACAGCATACTGATGAAGTTACTTTTTGTTTTCTATCAACAATGTCATTATTTAGTTGTATGGATATACCGTGCGTCCCAAAAAAAACTATACACTTTTGAAATGGCTGCCGAATAAAAAATATATGATTCTGGGGGAAAAGTTTTATATGTATGGAAAGCTCATAAACTCAACTTTCATATGACACCAAAAAGTCCGAAAATAATTCATGCTTGGGTGAGCAATACTCACTTTTGTAAAGGGTATGAAAATTAGGTTGCGCAGGAATTAGCCTTCCAATTTGTGAGAGGTAAATCCTTTGGAGCTTACGGAATTGAGGATGATATGACCAATTTATGATCAATTGTGATGAGTTTGGGTTTGCTGAGTGAAATTTGTGGTTTATGGTATTAACATTTTATGCATGAGTGAACAGGAATTGCATTTATTATTGTAGCATTGTAACTTTCCCTGGTAGACTCAGTGGTGTGTTCATGGGAGTCAGGACTATGGGCGGCCAAAAGGGACAAAATTAACAACTTCAGAAATATAGACAACCACAGAAATAAAGGCAAAAACCACAGAAATAAAGACAACTTCAGAAATAAAGACAAAAAACACAGAAATAAAGACAAAAAACACAGAAATAAAGACAACTTCAGAAATATAGACAACCACAGAAATAAAGACAACTTCAGAAATATAGACAACCCACAGAAATAAAGACAACTTCAGAAATATAGACAACCACAGAAATATAGACAACCACAGAAATAAAGACAACTTCAGAAATATAGACAACTACAGAAACAAAGACAACTTCAGAAATATAGACAACCACACAAATAAAGACAACTTCAGAAATATAGACAACTACAGAAATAAAGACAACTTCAGAAATATAGACAACCACAGAAATAAAGACAACTTCAGAAATATAGACAACCACAGAAATAAAGACAACCACATAATTATAGACAACCACAGAAATAAAGACAACCACAGAAATAAAGACAACCACAGAAATAAAGACAACCACAGAAATAAAGACAACCACAGAAAATTATAAAGACAACTTCAAAAATAAAGACAACTTCAGAAATAAGATCAAAAACTGAAACGAACTGACATTAGGAGAACAAGAGAGGGTGTCCTAACGCAAATTAACCGAGAGCTAGCTAGAGGGGCATACAAATAGGTGCTCCAAAATAATAGAGATTGAAGAGAATGACTCATTCTCAGATGAATCTTCTGTCGACAGTGACAATGATGATGATGGTGAGTTGGGCGAGTTTGAAACGGAAGGAGAAGAAGATAATGATGGTGATGACGGCCGAAGATACCAACCAGACGGAGGAGACGCAGCGCCAGCGACTACCAACACGATCCCGGAGGCCAAAGCTAACGGGGCCGGGCCGGGGCGCCGGCGGCGCGGCTCGGAAGACGATGATGGTGCTGGTGGAGTGAATGGAGCCGCGAGGGCGATAGTGGATATGTCCAGACTTGATCCCAATAATAGAGATAATTGGTGAGTTTCGGTATATCTAAATTAAGTAAAATCCATTGCAACGAACTATAGAATATTTAGTGTGTATTCATCATTTCATAGACCGTTTAATTATTCTACAAACTGGTCCATGGCCATGCCAAATGGCCAATGTCATTGGCAGCCGGCAGGATCTCTAGGACGCTGCTCTACCCCACACAACACTACATTGTAATGCTGCGCTATACGGGAACAATGTGGGACAGTACAAACAAAGTTTGTCAAAATTTCACACAAAATTCTTATCTTAAATTCAACAAAATCAATCATGACTGGCCCTAAAAATGATACAAGTATTATATGAACTTACCAAAATGGTCCAAATTATTCTTCAAATGTCGAAAAAAAATGGAAAATCTGCAGTTTTGGAAATTAAAAAGACTGAGAAAATCCCAGTCGTGATCCCTCTCGAAAGTGTTGCTGCTATCTGGATGACTGTCATGTATTTCCCGCAAGCTTCCCACACCACACGTGTTACCGTATCCGAATTCTGACACGGCGTATCCGAAATCGGATACGGCGGGCATGCTTGCAGATCGCGAGTTGGCTTGTTTTGGACAATAATAAGCGGCCTCCGCATGTTGCGGGCGGGCTTTCTTTGTTTACGATGGGACATCGAGCAGGACAAGAAAGAAATGGAACTTATATGACGATTTTTGTAAGTATGACTTATCATTTTGAAAATGAAATTTTGTACAATAAATCATAAAATCAGCTTCAATCTAGGTATGCAATTTTTTACTTTAGATATGCTGTTCTTTTCTCTCTGTTTGTAGTTCAAATTGTGTCCCGTAGATTTTTACCACTGTGAGCAGTAAATGGTCCTATCAGGACCATTTACAATACATTGTAGATGTGCTCTACCCTTGATTAGATTTTGATTCATCTGATTGTGAAATTAAGTAAGTTGATTGTGTGAAAATAACATTTGTCTAAGTAGCTGCTCTACCGTCTACGGCTATGGCATGCGCCATCGCCATTCATTTCGCAACTTCAAAAAAACACACAAACACGCATATATTCTTCGTTTAATTCAGTTTATTTCACTGAAACAAAATAATAAAATAATTCAAATACTATTAGTATTAGTCTACGGAAAAAACATGAACAAAACAATTCTAGGTGAATATTTTTTCAGATATTAGCACAAAAACAAGATCGAAATTTGCGTGTTGTATGCAAAGTTGTGTTCCGTTTGGCAGTGCGACTGGTAGTGCATAAGGTGACTGGTCGGCTCACACGCACGCCAGGGCCAGGCATTTATACCATGTGAACTGCCATCCACCCACAAGCAAATCAATGTTCAGCTCTATTATATTATGATGTCTCTGTGTTGATCGGCATATCGCCTGTAGATCAACAAATTTTGTAACAACCTATAGTATTGTTTTCATGGACACTTTTTAGAAATTACTTTGACAGTGAAAATACTTGTATTTATGTATCCACCTCAATTCCTGCACCTCAACCTAGGTGTAATAAATGGGTACACAATGTACCTGGCAATATAAATGATTGTCTATCATTATCATTATAATTTATTTTTTCATTAGATATATTTTCCGCCTGTACCTTATTACTAGTAGGGCTATATAGTCAACTCTGCCTTAGTCGAAGTCACATTTTAAGTCTAATAATCGCCTATTCGAAGGTCTATTCAAGTCCCCTTCTCTTTATATTCTATTGTTTTTTACCCCTCATAAGTCAAGTTTTTTCTAAGTTGAAGCTATTTCTTCAGTCCCAAGAGATTCAACTTAGGCAGAGTTGACTGTAATTCAATTTCCATATCACAGAAATGTGATCGATTCGAAATATGAAGATGAATAATACAAACATCAAATTATGAACGAAAACCTTTTTGCTGAAACATCTAGTATTTGTATGCTCACATTTATATTAACATTCCAATTCGTTACATTTTCAGGTATTGGTGTAATCAATGCCAGGTGCTGCCATCATTTGAGGTCGGCGACTGCATCTGTTGCCACGAGATTGACGAAGTTGTTGCCGAAACTGATGTCCACAACGTGACGTGCTCACGTGCATCACTCAAGCAGATGACTTTGGAGCTGCAATCCTCAAGACCTCAACCCAGCCACACTTTACATTGCCTGGCAGCATTTTACTGACAAATGGAGGAGGCAGGCCAAATCATTTGGAACAAGGAACAATGACTGAGTGAGTAATTTTCAAGATGTAATTTTGTAATAGAATCTAAAAATATGCTGTTTGTTATCAAGAAAGAGGCTGAATAAATGAAACATTTTCAAATAAATTTTGTGTGAAATTTTGACAAACTTTTGTTGTACTGGCCCACATTGTTCCCACACGGGGCAGCATAGCTCTGCTCCCTTGTGTGCTATGCGAGTATTTGTTATCAATATTATCATTCATTGTGACAAAATCAGTGTGTGAATCATTAGTTAGGGAATGCAATTTTCAATGATTGTTTGTACCAGAATTGATTTCCTACCTAAATTTGTACATAACTCGGGATAATATAAATCATTATAATTGAGGGTCGATGTAAATAGGCCTGCCCTAGAGGGCCTAGTAAAAAGAGTTTTAAAAAGAAGAGTAAAAAAAGAGTAGAAAAGAGTAAAAAAAGAGTAAAAATAAAGAGTAAAAAAAGTTGTTGATGGACCAAAAGTTTTAAAATATCAGCACTTTTTTAGCCAGTGGCACAGCCTCAGGACAGCTGTGTGAAAATCGGAGTCCTAAATTGCCTTGCAATACACTGTATGTAGTAACATAACAGTGCAAGTGCGCTACTGCGCACTCGTACTTGCACTGTTTAACTACAATACAATTATCTGCCACTTTTAAGATGTTATTGTTATTTTGTATTTCCTTGAATCATTCCCTAGATGAAATTATTTATCCAGTTGTATGTCACTTATAATGTTTTACTTCAACTCCCAATCTTCTGTTCACAAGTTATAACATGCAGACCTGAATCGAGCGGAAGTGATATGGGCACAATTTGAATGGAATCAGTGAATCACTGCATTGTCTGTTCAGCTTCTAACTTGGCCAAATACATGTACAAGTCACTTTAGCTAACCAATTACTTTTCAGGGACTACTTTTTACAGGGCGCCATTGTAAAGCTTTTTTTTTTTTTTTTTTTTTACTGAAGAAGGCATAAATAAATGAAATTCCAATGAATTTTTATCAAGCCAATTTCTATTTTAGCTGCACAAGTTGCACATCTGACCATTATGCTTATTTTGTCTTCATTTCAGCCTGCCTTTCTAGCTCTAGTGTGGAGAATGTGGTGATCCGATACAAGCGTCACCATGTTTGTCTTAGCGGAGATGATGGATACAGTCCGCATCGAGCCCTGGCTGTTCAATGTCAAACCCATCGATGCAATCACAGAGGAGCTGAACAAGAAGCTAGCAAACAAGGTATTTACCGGCAGGTGGGGGGGGGGGGGGGGGGGGGGGGGTGGGCACTCATGTATAATCACTGGCGTACTGGTGGGGGGGGGGGGGCTGCTTGTGAAGTTCCGCTAACTTCCATTTAACATGTACCTAAGTGGAGGATTAAACCCCAAATGACTGTTTTCGGGGGTTTGAATCTGGGGGGCTGGTCTCGGCCGCGAAAATGTTGAAAATTCTAGGTCTCGACTTTGAACATTTTATACGGACTCCCCCCCCCCCCCCCCCCCCCTCCCCTCCCGCTTACAGGATTCTGAACCAATGATCTTGGTCTTGGCCTCGAAAATTCTCGACCGGTCCTGGTCTTGGTCTTGGTCTTGAAAATGTTTAAGGTACTTGGTCTCAGCTTCAAAAATTATCTACGACTATTTGTTTTATATTTGCAGATAAGCTCATGGCGTCGACTTCGAGCTCACGCATTGTCCTCGCTCTTCAAATCCAAGATGAGACTCGACATCGTCGTTGATGAAAAGGTGAGCTATGGCAGAAATATAATTTCCTTTTGAAGCAGACAGACATTCACCAAATAATTGCATGTGAAAAATTGCAAAATTCCAGAGCTGATGGTGGTGTTTGGATTTCAAAATAATCATGGGTCATTGAGTTTTGGCTGACGAAATAATCCCCAACTTGAAAAAATCCTGGGTATGCCACTGCAAGAGGCAATACATCTACTATAAGTAAATGGTCTCAAAAGTGTAGGCCTAATTATCTCTTAATAAAGTGCCATGAAATAACAATATTATCAAAGAAAGAACAAAGTCGAAGAGTAACTTTTTCAAAGGTTCCCAGTCACCTGTCGGCACATGCAGAGCTGCACGTCACTCTATTAGACCAACCGCATATAGATACAGTGGCCAAAAAATGACTGTTTTGGGGGATTTGAACCCCCCCCCCCCCCCCCCTCTTCAAATTGTAACTGGTCTCAAGACCACGTTTTAGCAGTCTCGACCATCATCAATGGTGTATCGATGAAAGTGCAAAGAACCCTGGTCTTGGCTTAGAAAATTGTGTACGACTACCCCCCCCCCCCCCTCCCCACCCACAGTTACAGGATTCCCTAACAAAATTTGGAACAGACATGGTCTTGGTCTCAAAAAAATGTAGAAAATACTCGGTCTCGGTTTCAAAAAATTTCTACAACTACCCCCCCGCCCCCCCTGCTTACAGGATTCTCAACCAGTGTCCTTGGTCTTGGCCTCAATATTTTGGACCGGACTACGACTACCCCCCCCCCCCCACCCCCACCCCCCCCCCCCCCCCACCCCTCCCAGTATTAGGTTGTAGATGTGCATGCCACCGCAGACACATGCAGTATGCTCAGCCTTGGCCATTTCTCTTTATTTTGTATTTGCAGCTCACACATATTTCAGACTACTACGAGACGAGACTCGACATCGTCGTCTATTCCAGCGCTGACAGTGGAGTTCGGATATGAAAATAATGGGTAAGTGAATTTTCTGTTTATTACAGTCCCACAGGTTGCATTATGTGTAGTTGAGTACAACAGACCATCGAGGAATAAGGAAAAGTGCAGTCAGTAATAAGAACCAAATTAGTTGAGTTTGAACTTTTGAAGTGATGCAAATAACAAAATTAAAATGGGGTACGAAACTGGATTAGCACTGTAGAGGTATAGTAGGTAAGGCCGTAAGCATATGAAAGTATGAAACCCACGTGAAATGTAACAATGAAACAGTGAAAAATTGAACAATGCCGTTGTTGGAATTTTACGAATAAAACATAAACTGACCAAAATTGAAGAAATGCTGAAAAGTGAAATCTTGATTCTTGCGGCCTAAGCTAGGAAAATAACAACCCCTGCAACATTTCCGCTAAACTCTAAACTCTAAAGGGCCTGATAACTCCTCAGGGATATTATAATAAGATTTTCAGGGGTTACTTTTCAAGCTTGGCTGCATGTAAATAACCTTCCAACTTTTGACTTGCATTGAATTTTAACTCTATGCAAATTTTCAGGGGCTCTTTTATGATTTTGGGTGGGCTATTTTGGGCATTCCGGGGGCGAATTTGCCCTGAACTGCCGTGTATTTTTCCTATAGAAGAGCTATCCCCTCCCCTGGTCCACGCAGATTTTGTTATCGTACCTGAGCCAACACAGTATACTGTTGTATGGAGTTAAACCTCTTCTGCTTGAATATCATATACAGTATGCTCAGTTATTTCTCTTTATTTATTTCATTATTGCAGATAAGCTCATCGCATATGTATTATAACTACAAGCTCACAAATCAACATCCTGGCTCCTTAAATCCAGCTGATTACCTAGCTGTCGCGACATCCATCCCCTGATTCCTCTTCAGTCAACTTGAACTCAGGAGTACATCTATTTGATTGCCGCCAACGCAGTACCCAAGTCGCTCATGATAGAACAATGTATTGCAGCTTAAACCTAACCAGGCTGGGGGGAGAGGGGTGGAATCCACCCCCTGGCCTTTTTGCATGATAATTCTACAACGTGCGCAAGTATCGCCCTGTGACTTCAGGAGCTTTTTCATTGAAGTCTGCCCCAACTAACAACTTTTGAGGCCTAATTTGCGATGACCGGGTATACCGTCCTGAAGTAAGTAAGCTTTTGTAAGTGAATGTCTGCCCCAAAATCGCTCAATTTTGTGATTTGTGTACAAAATCCTATGGAAATTACAAGCAACTTTACATCGCAACATTTCATCAGATTGAATGACGAGGTACATGTGCGAAACTGCTTACACCAGTTGAGCAAAGAAGTTTTTTCCAGAGCGTGAAGCAAGTGCAGTTACATGGGCCCATTTCACATGTTCATCTATACCTGCACGGCATTCGAAGACATCTAGGGTGACAAAACCTCCGCTCTGCATGGTTCTACACTGTACACTACAGGCTGCCACCTGGATGATCATCTTCAATCGTCTGCTTCGCACACGACCTCAATGTCCAGCTTCGGGCAATTACTGATCAAGAAGTCGAGCACGTTATGCAAGTTCTTTAAAAATCCATTCGAAAACATCTTGGAAGACAAACCTCCACTCTGCATAGTACTACACTACAGGCTGCCACCTGGATGAATGATGATCGATAATCATCTTCAAGTCCTCTTCGCACACGACTTCCACATAAATGATAGTAAAAAGAGCTATATGTTGTTACTTCATAAATTGTTAACCCTAACCAGGCCAGGAGGGTGTGGAATCCCCCCCCCCCCCCTCGACGTTTCGCTTGATAATTCTGCAACGCGCACAGGTATCGCTGCCCCACTTCATGAGTTTTTTCAATGAAGTCTTGCGCAACTTGTGAGACCAAATTTGCGATGACCAGTTATACCCTTCTGAAGTTACGTGACCTTTTGTAAGTGAATGTAGGCCCAAAAATCGCTCAATTTTGTGATTTGTGTACAAATCTTATGGAAATTTATTTGTTCCTAGAATACACAAAACCTTCATTTTTTGTCATTTTAATCACTGCAATTATTACATTTTTGGCTAGAATGGTTGGATGATATTCAATAATTTATTCCATTGAAAAAAAAAATAACAAAAACAGAAGTTCGAAAAAACAAAGAAATACATAAGAAATTTAAAAAACAAAGAAATACAGAAGGCAAATTTTGGCTGTCGCAAGTTTTAATGTTGAAAACCTATTAATTAAGTCATAACGTATATTCATGAGCAAAATTACCAGATTCTGAGCAATATTTAGGGACAAAAAGAGGATTTCTGCATAAATTTGCATAAACAATTGGAAATGTATTATTTTCAAAAAATAACAATGCAATCTTGTAGATTATATTGCAAGCTATCTGTGTGCCAAATGTTGTGGCGACCGCGTGTTCGACGGCCGGGGGGGGGGGGGGGGGGGGTGGAATCAACCCCCTCCCCCCTCTGCTATAGCATAGCCAAAATAACCCGGTCTGATTAGGGTTAAGACTTGGTGGAATTATTCCATATACATTTTGTTTTAAATTATAATTATAAATCAAATAATCAACAGTTCAAACAACCTGTCTAAGTGGTCACCGGTCTATAGCAGTAAACCTGCCAATAGTGGCCACCAAAAGTGATCCCTTGCAGGTTTGCAGAGAAAACCAGTGTTATGGAACTTGCCTATAGAGGTCACCCGAGTACAGTGACCACTTATTTTGTTTCCTTTGGGTAATTACTATACACAGGTATTACTGTATTTGATAAACAAACAAAGAAATACATTTAGAAATTATAAAAACAGTAGAAATTATCAGGACTAGGCTGGTTCCTCCAAAAATATTTATTGTATTATTATTACTAATGGTCTAAAGAAATATATAGTGAAATCAATGTTTAATTATCAAAAGTATACATGAATAATTATGAGCAAAAATACCAATATTCATGCAAGTATGCAAATGTGTGAATTTTTTCAAACAATTTAAAGTAGATGACCATATTATTCTATACACTTTACATAATTATCAAATAATTGTGGGGCCCCACAATTATTACAAATGGATATTTCAGCTGATTTACATGTAGCATTGTTTATTACAGTAGCTAATTCTAGCTAATACAGTAAGAATGCTACTCAGCCAGATTCCACTCTATTCATTCAACTCGTATTCATAGATTTTCGGGGCGCACGCACCAATGAGCAATGCAGAGGGATATTATTTTGAGCTTTATGGAACCTTAACATAGTCTTTAATAAATGAATATGGTATCAAATTTTAGAGGAAGAATCATAGTGTATGTCTATAATATTAAATCAAGTATTAAACCGAATTTTACTAGTGAAATTTGTTGTCAAATATCACCAATTTTGCACAAGTTCAGAGGTCAAAAATAACAGTTTATACTTCTTGCGTCTCATTGATTTTATAATGACTGTAAAGCATGTTTCATACTCTTTCAGGATATGTAAGTTTTATTTTGCTACGTTTGATAATCGGGTCAAGAGCCAAGAAAATACCACTCAAGTACAAATTAAGAACAACCCAAATGCGAACGAGCATTCCCATTGGATGGTACGAAGGGGTGTGTTTGAAGCGGGACAGTGATTGGCCTTATTCAAATAACGCAATACCAGACTCCCCCTCGGAACAACGCACTGTGCGGGAAAGAGAAAATCTCTCTCCCCCTCTCTCTTCATCGCGGGACGTGGAGAATCTGCGTGATGCTGATTCAACCAATCAACGGGCTGGGTTCCTGCAGATTGCCAACAATTTGATATTTTATTCTGTCCTTTGCTGGTCTTTGTTGGCTCCTGACCCGATTACGAAATAAACGGCTACGAAATTGACATATTTATAAAGTGTATTAAATTGCCTTTCATAGGGTATAAATATGAAGGAGACGCAACTTCATTTTGTAAGTTTTCAAGCAGAATGAAAAAACACAGAAAGTGAATTTTGTCAAGTTATTACACTTGATTTTCATCTTTTTGTCTTTGTCAAATTAAAAATATAATTATATGGAAGCAAAGAGTGAAATATGTTCTACAATGTCATATATCACATTGTAAAATAAGTTATTGCAAACTGAAGTTATCGTATTTTTAAAATGATGCGTATCCAGCTGCGTAATGCTAGGGAGAGAAAGTACGATCGGCGGAATCTGAAAGAGAAATGCGTTTTAGCCTCATTAAAACATGTACGAATACAGTAAATCAAAAGTCACTTCATGTGTTATTACACACACACATTTGTTTTATGTGTACATGTTTTTAATACAATATATGTAAATCTAATAATACAGATTAGTTGTATTTATACAAGGTAGTCTAAATCCCCTTGGATTTGAGATGGTGTGCAAGTAATTGTACAGGGTTGAACTGTACCTGATAACAATCACCTGAAACCTGTAAAAAGTCGCCAACAAAACCCAATGGTCGCACCTGATTGCCGTAACTCGCGTCCGCAGGAGAGGTGTCGATAGCAATCGCCTGGTTTCAACAAAGACAACTCATGGTGAAAACTGAAAAAATCGCATACGCAATGAAATTAAACCAACTTGCAAGAACTACTCTGCAAATAACACAAATCCAAGTTTACTATCTATTCGCACTTATACGCAGGAGCAAATCACACAGCAGGCACTAGGCTTAACAGACAAAAGTAAACACAATCTGTATTTATGCTTCTGTCATTTGTATGTAAAGCGCTATGAAACATTTATGTATTTAGCGCTATATAAAGAACTTATATTGTATTGTATTGTATTTGTTCTGCTTATTTAATGAAGGATTTCAAAACCGTCAATGAATATACTTTACATCAAGTAACAAAAAATAATGTTCAAGATCAAAATGTACATGTATGTATTGTTAATGTTTTATTAATGTAAATATGTTATGAATTTATTATAAAACAAAATTGCCAATAAAAGTACTGGTAAAATCAAAACAATTGTACTTCAATAGTTATTCAAAGAGTACAACAAAAAGTCGTGTGTTAATTAACAGATACATGTTATCATATTAATGTGGACATATGTTTGAAACAAGGTTGTATATATGCTAGGAGTGTATTCTGAAAACAATTAAAGGGGACCACCAGGCAAAGAACAACATATTATTATATGTTTTGGTACCGTTTTGTGATATAAAATAGATACCCAACATTTTGAAAAGGGTTGTGTAATTCATAAGGAAAGTAAAGGAAGGAACTAACCCCCCCCCCCCCCAACAAAAAAAATTTAAAAAATAAATAAATATATTATTAAGTACACATATATATATTTCCAACATCAGGGGACTTAGATAGCACAAGAAATAAGATGCACATGCAACCAATTGTTTTTACAATAAATACAAAATAAAACAATTCAACAATCACAAAGGGTGCTCCCACCCCCCACCCCCCCCCCCCCATAAGTAAGCCAATGTTATAAAGCTGGCAAACTCAAACAACTCTCCTACACTAGAGCAACCCTCGAAATTAGCATAGGCCCGATGGCCCGGGGCCACCAAAAATTGGGGCCACCAAAAAAATTTTTTTTTTTTTTTTTTTTAATTTTATTTTTTTAATACCCTGTAGTCATGTATGGACATGACAAGAGTTTGATTTTAAACGGAGCATTCAGCAACTTGTACCCTTTTCTCACATGCAAAATATTGGTTAGTTAAAAAGTTGCAAGTTAATTGAGCAAGTAACACTGCTGCTAATGAATATTGATACATTCTTGAGCAGCAGTACTCATTTTCTAACCAGTTATATACAAAAAAATCATATTAAAAATCGTTGTTAGTTATTTCAGTTATTTTGCGTATTTTAAAAATCTAATGAGCATCATGAATATTCATATGCTGCTCATGAATATTCACTACATTGTGTCTAAACAAAATTACAGGGTGTCTAAAAAAAAAAAAGTTGTAAAGATTTTTTTTTCTTCAAATTTGTTATGAATCCCGTAAATTCAACATCATGTTTAGATAGATAGATAGATAGATATATCGGTATTTATTGAACAAAATTAACAAGACTGTAGTCCGAAGACTAAAATGCCTTGCGTACATGAACATATGAACATACATGAATAAAAAAACTACAACACAATAAAAATATAATTTAACATCAAAATACAACAAAATGATACATATTTATGAATGCATAAATTGAAGTTTGAACAGTGTGTTGTGAGTTGTCCTATTGTTTACGAAGAATCCAATGTTTGTTTGATAAAAAGTATTGCCCAGTACCATGAAACTATGAATATGGTTAATGTATACATTTTACTTTTGTTTTTCCTTATTTTTTCGGGCCAGTAGATTTTGGTTTCGGGCCACCAAATTTGGAAAAATACTAATTTTACTGGCCCGACCGGGCCACCAGCAAAAAAAGTTAATTTCGAGCATTGACTAGAGAGATACAAAAATAGATACAATCGAATGATTTTTAAGTTATACAATTGATCGTAAGTCAGACAATTTTTGCGCATCTAGAACACGTGATCTGATTTACAATTAATTGCAACTTGTAAGATCTCTTTTTGCAACAGGGCCCTGTACACACTAAAATGCATCAGCAGTCACATAAAGCATAGCATATCATCAGCCACCAATGCACAAACATTGCTTTAAAAGTCACATACAATCACACCAATTCATTCACTGATTATTATCAATTGTCTTATTTTTCAACAGATGTGTACCTTGTTTACTTATATCAGGGGGCACGTGCCCACAACAACCCTCCTCCTCCCCTCCCCTATGTCCCAATAGCTATGCAGCTGCATCCATACATGAACACTCACTTACATACAGTATGATGGCACAGCGTGTTATAATGAGGCTAAACGAAGTTTTCTATTCAAGTCTACCGATAGAGGGCGCATGAGTTTCCAACTCGCTCGGTAGATGCGATCAACAAAGCGATTTGACAGCATCGTTTGTCGCCCTCTCTATTTGGCTACATCAAAGATCCTGTATGTAGGATCTTTGGCTACATGTTTACTCAATATGGCGATATGTCTCGGTAAGTCAATCTTGACATTATTAGCTTTCGTTTGATACCAATTTTGCCATATTTTGTTTAATTTTTGACATGTTTTTTGACATCAATAAAAAGTGATTTTTTTCGTCCTTACGATAGAGGTTTTGGACATAGTCTTCTTCTTTGCTAGTTCCTGACTGGATGAAACAATGTTTCAGCTAGATTTTGCAAGATATGAGTCGTTGATTATCTGGTTGACCGTATAATGTGAAAAATGGTGGGATACATGTGTGATTTCGGTGAATAAAAGGCAACTGAAATCGGCTAAAATCTCACTAACTAGCGATGTTTTACCGGAAGTTGTGAGGAACTTGACTCGAAACCGCGGGAAATAACCATGGTTACCGTGGTAAAGCCGGGAATTCTTCCGTATCCCGAGAGGTCGCCAGCGACGGTTGTTTTCTTGCTCAGTCCCATATGCTCAAATTCGTGTGGGAGTGGAGCGGAATGCATTGTAATTTGTATTTGTAGTTCTATTTGCAATTACTAATCATCAACGACTGTTCAGCATTTAGATGAGGGTAAGTTGTAGATCTGAACCTAATTTGTATTCCTCGATTCTTGTTGGAACAGATAAAATCGTGAGTTTATTTTCATTTTTAATATTTATTTATTCTATTTTTAGCTCACCTGAGCCAAAGGCTCAAGTGAGCTATTGTGATCGCTTTTTGTCCGTCGTCCGTCGTCCGTCGTCCGTCGTGCGTCGTGCGTCGTCCGTCGTCCGTAAACTTTTTACATTTTCATCTTCTTCTCCAGAACCAATGATCGGATTCCAACCAAACTTGGCAGGAATCATATTTAGGGGTAGAGGAACCAAAGTTGCTAAAATGGTGGGCGTGGCCCCCAGGGGGGCCCTGGGGGAGGGCACCAAATGTAAAAAATATGTAAATTTTAAACATCTTCTTCTCAAGATCCAGAAGTATGACAGACCTGATATTTCATATTTAGATGCCTCTATTGATGAAGAATGAAAGTTGTTCACAAGATTTTTGTGGGTGGTCCCATAAGGGCCCTGTGGGCGTAACAGTTTTTTTGGGGGCCCTACCATAGGAAATATACATTTTCATTTTCTTCTCCAGAATCAATGATTAGATTCCAACCAAACATGGCAGGAATCATCTTTAGGGGTAGAGGAACCAAAGTTGCTAAAATGGTGGGCGTGGCCCCCAGGGGGGCCCTGGAGGAGGGCACGAAGTGTAAAAAATATGTAAATTTTAAACATCTTCTTCTCAAGATCCAGAAGTATGACAGACCTGATATTTCATATGTAGATGCCTCTATTGATGAAGAATGAAAGTTGTTCACAAGATTTTTGTGGGTGGCCCCACAAGGGCCCTGTGGGCGTAACAGTTTTTTTTGGGGCCCTACCATAGGAAATATACATTTTCATCTTCTTCTCCAGAACCAATGATTAGATTCCAACCAAACATGGCAGGAATCATCCTTAGGGGTAGAGGAATCGAAGTTGCTAAAATGGTGGGCGTGGCCCTCAGGGGGGCCCTGGGGGAGGGCACCAAGTGTAAAAAATATGTTAATTTTAAATATCTTCTTCTCAAGATCCAGAAGTATGACAGACCTGATATTTCATATTTAGATGCCTCTATTGATGAAGAATGAAAGTTGTTCACAAGATTTTTGTGGGTGGCCCCATAAGGGTCCTGTGGGCGTAACAGTTTTTTGGGGGGTCCTACCATAGGAAATATACATTTTCATCTTCTTCTCCAGAATCAATGATTAGATTCCAACCAAACATGGCAGGAATCATCTTTAGGGGTAGAGGAACCAAAGTTGCTAAAATGGTGGGCGTGGCCCCCAGGGGGGCCCTGGAGGAGGGCACCAAGTGTAAAAAATATGTAAATTTTAAACATCTTCTTCTCAAGATCCAGAAGTATGACAGACCTGATATTTCATATGTAGATGCCTCTATTGATGAAGAATGAAAGTTGTTCACAAGATGTTTTTGGGTGGCCCCATAAGGGCCCTGTGGGGGTAACATTTTTTGGGGGGCCCTACCATAGGAAATATGCATTTTCATCTTCTTCTCAAGAACCAATGATTGGATTCCAACCAAACTTGACAGGAATCATCCTTAGGGGTAGAGGAACAAAATGTGCTATAATGGTGGGCGTAGCCCCCAGGGGGCCCTGGGGGAGGGGACTGAGTGTAAAAAATATGTAAATTTTAAAAATCTTCTTCTCAAGATCTAAAAGTATGACAGACCTGATATTTCACATTTAGATGCCTCTATTGATGAAGAATGAAAATTGTTCACAAGATTTTTGTGGGTGGCACCATAAGGGACCTGTGGGGTAACAATATTTTTGAGGCCCTACCATAGGAAATATGCATTTTCATCTTCTTCTCAAGAACCAATGATTGGATTCTAACCAAACTTGACATCCTTAGGGGTAGAGGAACAAAAGTTGCTAAAATTATGGATGTGACTGCCAAGGGGGCCCTAGGGGAGGGCACCTAGTGTAAAAATATGTACATTTTTAAACATCCTTCTTTTCAAGATACAGAAGTATTAAAGACCTGATATTTGGTTTATAGATGCCTCTTTTGAAAAAGAATGAAAGTTCATGACATTTCTTTCGATGGCCCCTGAGGGGTTCTGTGGGGGTAATATGTTGGGAGGGGGGGGGGGGGGGGGGACTTCCAAGAGAAATTAAAATTTTTGTCTTTTTCTTCCAATTGAATAATTATATGTCAACCAAACTTTGTTGAAATCATTCTTAGTGGTAGGGGTTCCCAAGTTGTTTAAATGTTACTATTTGGCTTCTAGTGGAGTCTAATTGGAGGGCCCCCAAGGATAAAAAATGTATAAAATTCAAAGATCTTTTTCTCCTTATACATACAATGTATATGCAGAGAGAACATGCGCCAGATGTGAATTGATTGACCTCAGGTGAGCGTCGTGCCCCCCTGGGGCTCTTGTTAGTTAGTAGAATAGTATTTTAGTAATAGTATAGTAACCTTTTTTTCCTTTCTTATCTAAACAGGGATTCCTTGGATTGGAACCTGGCCTGATGGCCATCTGTCATCTGTTTCAACTTTCATCTTCCGAAGAGTTTATCTTTGCCTTTGGGGATTCTACTGTACGTGATTTGGAGGACAGACAATGTTATTCAGAATTTGAACCAGAACTTGTCTTCTGAAGTCAATGTGAATTTTTTTCTGGCGCTACGGTACACACCTTTTTTTTATGAATGTTAAATGATGGACAGAGAATGAGAGATGGTGGACAATACTTATAATAACTAGTAACTGACTGTGTCTGTATTGCACATTACTAGGAACAAATAATTTGGAATTTGGGAAAGAGACCAGCTTCATTTTCGCGAACTCTTCAATATGCAGTTTTTCTTCGGACTAGTATTATTATTCGCTGGATGGGATTCATTCAACAGCCAAAGGAAATTGTTTTCTTGCATACAATTTGGAACTCTTCCTGATAAAACGTACTTCACATAATATTTTATCTGCACCGGCGGTAACAAGAAAAGTGCCAAAGAAACTGTACCAAAAAAACTGTTTACAACGGAAAAAAATAAACTTATTGGTAAAGGATAGAAAGAATGACTTGCATACATATATCAGAAAGGGAATACGCAGCGCATCAAGGCCAAGGGCAAAGAAGTCTGCAGAGGTACATGTATGTACACATGTACATCGCTTTGGTTTGACATTCCCTAAGTGGCTAGCTGATCCTAAGGAACAAATCGCCATGTGCCTGACCTGCACCCATCAAGCACCTGATGCTGCCAACCTCCTGCATCATCCACCACGACATCCAACTCTTGCCAGCGATCGTCCAGCGCAACTCCAACTTGCAAATAACCATCCACCTGATGCACCTAACCATTGCCCATCACAGGTTTATGGCAATCACTAGTTGCCCAAGCAGGTACATTTTGTTTCTAATTCTCATGATTATGTTGTAATAGTCTTGGGGTCACAGAAATCTTGATTGATGTCCACAGTGAAAAAAAATAATGATCCAATATTTTCTTGCAGCCATGCCTCTTCTCAAATTTGTTTTCAGTACATGAAACATGATTTTATTGCATTTTAATTTGAAATATCTTTGATATTTATCATTTATCTATTCTAATTAGAAGGTATGCATAAACATTGTTATACAAATATGTGGTTAAACTGCAAAAGAAGACAATCTTGACAATATTTTTTAAATTTATTTTTCATACTATCAGGTCCCAAGAGTGAAGTTTGTACACCTTGACCATCATTCAACATGGCCACCTGATACAGCCAACCTGCACCCTCCAAAGTCACCTGATGCTGCCAACCTGCATCATCCACAACATCGAACTCGTGCCAGTAATCGTCCACTGCTAGAGTACCCACGTTTACCAATATCCATCCACCACAGGCACCCTATGCACCCAACCATTGCACACCACAACCACACCACACCAGGGCAATATCTGACACTTTACAGGTGCACGTTTAATATTATCAAGAACGGATACCCAGGAATTACAGAAACAGACTGATTGTAGATTAATACAAACAACTTTCATCGGTTACAGAGATTCAGATGAAAAATTTACAGCTTCAACTAACCTTAAATTAGGGAACGAAAGCTCGTCAGTCACTAATTTAAGGTTAGTTGAAGTTGTAAATTGTTCATACTTGTAGATTGAAATTCCATAAAGAATTGAGAGACTCAATTACACCTGAGAAAGATGCATCAACAAGATATGCCAATCTGTTTCTTAGCCACCTATTTATTGTGCACCAAAGAGGCTGAGGTTGAAACAAATTGAACTTAAATGAATTTAATAATATTTTCTTTGCAGTGTATTTCTATACCAAAATCCATTTTCTGTGCAGGAAACATCTTTTATTTCTAAGTTTTAAATAAATGCATTTTTAACACATTGTTCTGTTTGTAGTTCTGCACAATCTGTAGTTTAGGTAAGTGACAAAAATATTCATCGTTGAATATTCCACTGGAAGGGGATACAAAGCTACAACAAATCAATATTTTATTCACACCCAATGATCAGAATTATGTTTGTCAGGCTCGTCACCAATACTGTTTAAGTAAAGTCTCATGTAAACCCACATTATGAGTAACAGCATTAAAAACAAATGGAAAATTTAGAAAACGTATCAAATATAACTTGTTTTCTTTCAAAGACCCAGTTCCAATCATTTCACTTCTTGATAAATTTGTATAAATGCAATGGTGGATTTTTACTGATGCATGTATACAACTATTCCTTTAAAACGCGTGGGGAATTACATATTCAGACACAAGAACATTTTTAGCTCACCTGAGCCAAAGGCTCAGGTGAGCTATTGTGATCGCTTTTCGTCCGTCGTCCGTCGTCCGTCGTCCGTCGTCCGTCGTGCGTCGTGCGTCGTGCGTCGTCCGTCGTCCGTAAACTTTTTACATTTTCATCTTCTTCTCCAGAACCAATGATCGGATTCCAACCAAACTTGGCAGGAATCATATTTAGGGGTAGAGGAACCAAAGTTGCTAAAATGGTGGGCGTGGCCCCCAGGGGGGCCCTGGGGGAGGGCACCAAATGTAAAAAATATGTAAATTTTAAACATCTTCTTCTCAAGATCCAGAAGTATGACAGACCTGATATTTCATATTTACATGCCTCTATTGATGAAGAATGAAAGTTGTTCACAAGATTTTTGTGGGTGGTCCCATAAGGGCCCTGTGGGCGTAACAGTTTTTTTGGGGGCCCTACCATAGGAAATATACATTTTCATCTTCTTCTCCAGAATCAATGATTAGATTCCAACCAAACGTGGCAGGAATCATCTTTAGGGGTAGAGGAACCAAAGTTGCTAAAATGGTGGGCGTGGCCCCCAGGGGGGCCCTGGAGGAGGGCACCAAGTGTAAAAAATATGTAAATTTTAAACATCTTCTTCTCAAGATCCAGAAGTATGACAGACCTGATATTTCATATGTAGATGCCTCTATTGATGAAGAATGAAAGTTGTTCACAAGATTTTTGTGGGTGGCCCCACAAGGGCCCTGTGGGCGTAACAGTTTTTTTTGGGGCCCTACCATAGGAAATATACATTTTCATCTTCTTCTCCAGAACCAATGATTAGATTCCAACCAAACATGGCAGGAATCATCCTTAGGGGTAGAGGAATCGAAGTTGCTAAAATGGTGGGCGTGGCCCTCAGGGGGGCCCTGGGGGAGGGCACCAAGTGTAAAAAATATGTTAATTTTAAATATCTTCTTCTCAAGATCCAGAAGTATGACAGGCCATCGCAGAATGGCCCCATAGGGTCCCTATGTGAGTGGGGTTAATATGCTGAAGTGGTCAGTGGCTGGTGAAATGTGTTAAGCTTTGTCTTATATGTGTGTCTGTCTTTTTTTATGATTCACCCAAACATTATGGTAAATCATAATGTTAGGTACAGGGGATCAAAAGTTATTGATTAAATAGTACATCACATTATAGATTTTGGCATGATTTCAACTGATTTCATATCTTCTGAGGGTGCCAGAGAGAACATGCGCCAGATGTGAATTGATTGACCTCAGGTGAGCGTCGTGCCCCCCTGGGGCTCTTGTTATAGATGTCATAGGAAAAAACCTAGTTCATGGCCAAACTTCTTGACGAGCTAGGAGATGTTTTCCTCACACGTAAATCTATATGAAAAAGGTGTGTTCTTTTTTTGTTGAAGTTCTGACTAGTAGAACAATGGCACAACTCTGTAGCTCAATTTAGAGTTCAATCTATGAAAATGAAGATGATCATTCACAACCTTTGATTTCTTTTTGTGAATACTGGTAATAGGATTTATTGTTATTTTGAAGTGATCACTATGACTGATGAGTGATGAATCATTGATGGTGGGGAGGACGATGGATGATGACATGATGATTGTGACGATGACGTCGATGATGATGTCGATGATCGTGAGGATAATGACGTGATTATCGTTACGATGACGCGGTGGTGATGATAATGATGATGACATGATGATTGTGACGATGATGTTGGTAATCATGACGATGGCGTCGATCGTGACGATGATGCTGTCGATGATGACGTGATTATCGTTACGATGACGGTGGTGATGATGATGATGATGTTGATGGTGATAATGATGGTGATGTTGATGATGCATGCTGATACTTGATAATGATGAAGATGTTGACAATGTTGATCGTGATGATGACGATGCCAGTAGCGATGTTGATGATAATGATAATGATGTTGTTGATGATGGTTATGACAATTAACTGTATGGCAAAAATAAAATTAGAGATTATAGTTCCAAGTAACCAATTTCACTGACATACAACAGAGTCATTTGAACCCCGGTTCAAAAATATATGATATAAATTATATAAAACAAATAATGAGCTTTAACAATTGAAATTTACACCAAATGATTATGAATATCTACCCCTCTGATCCTGAAGAAAAAAAAATGGAAAGAACAATCTTCTGGAATGGTTTTGTAAGAAAGTTCACTATTACAAAACTAAGTCTTATGTATTTCTTTGAAACAAGATGTTACGTAATAGGGTGGCAAATTACATTACATAGCCACAACATATAGTTCATAATTTAGCACATGTCTTACTCTTTCAAATGATACCTCACTTACAACCATATAGCACCTTCTAATGATTTTGTACATTTTTTTAGGTAACTGAAATATAAATTCCACTCTGTAACTGAATTAACATATGTTCAGCAGTATGTAGTAGGCCTACTATACCTAGAAATTATGAGTATAAGTATAATACATATTATTAATTGCTCACATGCGTGAGAAGCCTTTGTAATGCATTGAACGTTACTATTGCAATCCCAGTGAAGACATTATTTGTATTTTCACTTTTTTCTTGTTCAAGTCATGTTCGATGATAACAACATACACAATAATACGTATGTGGGGCAATATAAAGCCGTTTATTCCGGGGGTTACGCACCCGAAAGTAAAATCAGGTGCGTGTTCGTTCATGGCCAACTGCATGCAGAGCGCGCAGTACATAGAGAATCGACGCAGAGCAAGAGATGGCGTGGTATCCCCCGGTTCGAAATGATCGCAAATCGACCATGTCAATTATTTGCCGAAGTCTCGTATGCATCGCCTAGTATTTTGCTAGTTCCTGACCGGATGAAAAAACAACCTTTACAGAAAGTATGATATTCTGCTAGAGCAATATCTATAAACAGTAGTAAGTAATTAATATTTTGGATACACGGAGAATGAAAAGTGTTTTTTAACGAAAGAAATTACTTTTCAAACTTATTTTTTTCACAAGTTTTTATTCCTATTTTTACACATTTTAAAACATCAATTTTTACGAGTTGAATACCATATTACAATCTTTATAGTTTAAGCTTACAATTTGTGGCAAATTCATGGTCGGAAAATTAATTCTGAGCACACAGGGAGAAGGGGAACTGGGCCATGTCGTAGCTCATTATAGGCATTATATGCAATATTTTATGCATACGACTTGCATTGATGCAAGCGATTCACAACGCGTTGCATGTATACTGCATATGTTCACAACATTCATATGACAGAGCGATGACAACTTTTGTAATAAGTAGATAATTCATCATTTACTAAAAAGTAAGTCGCAGCAATTTAAAATTAATTACTGCTTATCACATCCTCACATGACATTCCAAGTTTGCAACATTAAAGTGATCCAGGTAAAGTGTCTAACTCCACGAAAAATACTTGGAGCTTCCTCGTTTCTCTTCTGCCTTGTTGTTTAGCTTATGGTAAGAGAAGAATAAAGTAGGGTTAGATTTTGTCAAATGTCCCTTTAGTATGAAGATAATTATCATTGAAAATCATTATTTCAAAAGCGTTGATCAACGCTTTTCAAAAAAAGTAGAATTGTTGTAGCTAAACACGTCCCAGAAGAGTCTTTGGTCCGAGCCAGCTAGCACGCGTGGGAAACATTCAAGACGCTACTGAACTTTGATCCAAAGTGCGCAAATTCCACGAATTCTGTACAGTCTGTAAACATGCGGATATCGTCAACGGTTGATAACAAGTATAACTGCTACAAATCCATGACAGGCCATCAGTATTCGGTGATAAAATATGAACTCAATATTCGTTTTTTTCACTAGGTTAACAGTGTTCGTTTTCTTTCAAACTTTCACAAATCTTTCAATTGTATTTTACAATGATATTGATATAGGATTGAAACATTCAAGACGCTACTGAACTTTGATCCAAAGTGCGCAAATTCCACGAATTCTGTACAGTCTGTAAACATGCGGATATCGTCAACGGTTGATAACAAGTATAACTGCTACAAATCCATGACAGGCCATCAGTATTCGGTGATAAAATATGAACTCAATATTCGTTTTTTTCACTAGGTTAACAGTGTTCGTTTTCTTTCAAACTTTCACAAATCTTTCAATTGTATTTTACAATGATATTGATATAGGATTGAAGTCTCAAATGTCATTTTGTGCAATATCTGACACTTTACCTGAATCACTTTAACATCTAGATGATGTAAATTTTTTTCTTGTATAATTTTGACTGATATCCAAAAATGTTCTTGCGCTTGAAAGGGTGACTAAATTAAAAAATTTAAAGACTTTGGTTGATCTATAATAATGAAAACATCACATATCTGTTGACTATTTGATGTACATTTTTTTCATATTTTTAATATTATTTTTTCTAATACTTTTTTCTACCTGCTCAGCTTCACCCCTAAAAAAACCGTCCAGAAGCTATCGACTTCTGTGACATAATACCATTCAACCATCAGTCAGCTAGATGAACAAAAGATATTGGTATGTCCACTGATCACCTATTTACAATAGCATTGTATGTTTTATACTATGCCCACTCACCATGAAAAGAAGGGTTTCAATGAAAACATCCAACGCTAATGCAATAAGGTACTTATGTGGGTGAGAACATATCTTTTGTTTATGTTTATCTAGCTGATCGATGGTTTAATGGTATTGTGATGTCACAGAAGTCAAAAGCTTCTGGTTTTTTTAGGGGTGGATCTTAGCAGGTAGAATAAAAATAATATTAAAAATATGACAAAAATGTACATCAAATAGTCAACAGATTCATTATTCATTATTATAGATCAACCAAAGTCAACATGCATTTTTAATTTAGTCACCCTTTAAATATTAATTTCAATTAACAATTTTGTATAAAAAGTCTATAGGCATTGCAGAGAAGTAATTGTCCAGATTTTGGAGTGGCTCCATTGTCCTGCCAGTAAGATGTCTAGATCATCGTCATCTAGAGACATCGCCAATCCAGACAAAAACCGTGTGATGACTGTTTGCGGCTAGTGATGAGGCACGTGATTGATGCTGGGTCTCATACAGCTGGAAGAAAATAAGAATGCAGAAGAAGAAATAAACAAAAATGGATATAACCATCAAGTTCTGATTACACACAACACTAAGACTATTGACCTAGTAAAGTTTATAAAAGAAAGAAATAGTAACAATAAGTAACTGGTTGTTAATCATTTATACCAACTTATTTATTGATCATTTAACATCACTGTTAGAATTATCATTCATCATGAACAAAATTATTTTGACTAACTGAACAGTCAAAACATATTTTTTTTGCTAATTTTTTTTGAAAATTCAGAGCAATATCCGACTATGAATTGGGAGGGCTTTGGAAAAAATCATTCAAAATGTAGAGATATAAGTAGTTATAAATGAAAATTTTAAATTTATGTTCTTACTCCACTCTATGAATACAAAATCAATAATTAGTCAACTATAAAATGACTTTTTTTTAGAAATTATGTATTATTTCAAGGGCAACTGGCTAACAGTATCTTTCTACATTGTAATCTTAAATCTTTACTGATTGTAATCTTCAATCAATCTTTATTGATTGTAATCGTAAACCTGTATTGATTGTAATCTTAAAACTTTATTGATTGTAAGCTGAAATCTGAATTGATTGTAATCTGAAATCTTTATTGATTGTAATCGTAAACCTGTATTGATTGTAATCTTAAAACTTTATTGATTGTAAGCTGAAATCTGAATTGATTGTAATCTGAAATCTTTATTGATTGTAATCGTAAACCTGTATTGATTGTAATCTTAAATAGTTATTGATTGCAATCTTGAATTTTTTTTTCATTTTAATGATTATTTTTGGTGGCTTACCGTGGACACCTTCCCGGCTGCAGCTGCGGATCCTGCCGTTGAGTATCTCGTCCATGAAGGGACGGAAGACGACGATCCTGAAGTGGACCTTGGTGTGGGACGCCCCGTCCCCGGGGAAGATGTGTGAATCGTCAAGCTTCAGGATGTCGTACAGGACAATGCACAGCCCAACTTTCGGCACAACCTACATTGCAGTACAAAACATAAGAGTCAACATTAAAGGTGGTTGGGATTCATATATCAGATGCACGGCGCCATCTTGCGCGCGGTGTGTACTGCACACTAAATCCGTGTTATGCGGTGCGCGCAAACTAGCCTAGTTCAAAATGGCGGCCCGCTGTGTAGCATCCCGATGCCATATCTTTGTCACTGCTGGGCAATTCCGTATGAGAGAAGGCAAAAACACCACATCTCAAAGTTGAGCAATCTTCCCTAAATCAAACTGTTATCAATAAAGGAAAACTTGAATTTTAGGAAACTGAAAACCGTTTGTATATAGCTCTATTGGTTTTTCAAATATTTCTGCTTGAATTGAACAGAAATTTATGACCTTATTTCATAAATCAGCTTCATTTTTATGAAAATAAAGTGAATCTTTTAATTCAATGACTGTTTCTGCTCATTTTCTCATATTTTCCATATGATATTGTAACAATCACAAATTGTAAAGCATGGGCAGTAACTTCATTGCATATTTTTTTGAGAATTTTTTTTAATCTATGCACATTTGATCGTAATTCCGTTACGATAAAACGTTTTAAGTTTTTATCAATATCTGATTACTTGTTCTTTGGTCATGTCATTGTGAATTTCTCTTCCTTCACCATAGTCCTAAGAACTTCCAACATAATTTTCTGAAATAATGTCACTACTTTTTTCAAAAATGGCGTAACAGTATTAGTAATTCTGTTACGTAACGGAATTACACGCACATGGTTTGTAAGGTATTGAATGATATTGCTGAAATTTTGTTTTCTTTCTTGTTCTGAATGTAGAAATACCCTTTAAATAGCACCTGTAGCATAACTGTAGCCATGTACGTAGACAATAAGTCATTATACATGTACTGTACAATGTTACTTTATGTGACTCATTGCCTCACATGCTTCATATTGCATCAATGGTGATTTAACTAAATTGATACACGATAGATAATTTCTCTCTCCATGAACATAATAGAGATGATAATGTTCTATGATACTTCTATCATTAAATTAATTTCTAGCAAGACCCACTTGACTGAAATTATGAAGATGCAGCAGATTCATGTTTGTACTTTAGAAAGGGAAAAACGAAAACAATAACACAAATTAAAAAATATCCAGTAATTAGTATCACACTGGTTCTACATTTATTTTCTCACATTAATTTACATTGATGCATTATAAGATATAAATCATACCTTCAACTTTCAAGGAGATTTAATATTAATAATTTTGTATACATGTAGATTTGATTATCATTGATCAGTTAATGGCTCATAACTCACCATTAATTATGTAAATTTGTATTAAACTGAAGCATATAAAATCAAACCTAAATACAGAATAGGCTTCAAGATATTCAAAACTATATACATAATACAGGCTAAGATATGTTTTATTCATTATCATAAAGTCAGAATTCATTGAGTGTTCAGTGTGCTTCTGTATGCAGATCAAAGAAGATGTACAAAGTATTTGCATTTTCAAATGGGAATTCCTAAAGGTGTCTTTCATTTTTTGTAATTCAATATTTATATTTGATATATGCCAACTTTTTGTATTTGGATCATACATGTTTATATCCGATATCATGTATTTCATGGAATGAATGAAAACGCATTCCAAATTAATTTGAGAGTAAATTAAGATCACTTTAAGGATGAATTTTCAAAAGAATAATTTCAGAATATAACAAGAGTTTATACAACAAATGTCGATTTTTTTTTGTAATTCCGTTACGCACACACATAAATTCAGGATTTGTTCTGGTCCTTATGTAAGAGTTTAACAATTATTGTTTAACAATGCATACAAAATCTTTACTATAGACTATAAGCAGAAAAATGTAACCAAGAAATTGCATTTTTATGGGTGGATTCATGGGTGGATTTCACAGGCGTAATTCCGTTACAGTGACATTCATTTGTCTTAAGGTAATTTCAGAGGTTAAAACAGATCATTTCTGGAAAAAAGATGTACCAAATTCAAGTTTGTAACTTACATGATAAGTTTTTTTTACCAATGCAGAATTTGTTTAGGTAGCTTTTGCAGAAGATCATTACAAAATTAGTGTTGAATAAAAGACCACTTTCCGTTATGATTGTATTTTGGTCTCCTGACGCTACAGTGTTATAGATTTGTACCTCTAGTACCCCTGCCAGTTATTAAAGTTGTAAAAACTGTGGAAGTGAAAGGAATTTTAAATATGATTAAGAAAACAGAGCTAAAAATCACTTATTTGTCATTCTGTAACAGTGGAGTTGCCCATTCACAATGCATTTCAATTCACACCTTGATTTTCAATATTTATGAAGTTTACGAGGCTTTATAGCATTGAAAGTGGAATGATTTGACCTGTTTATGATTTTAAATTGTTTTAAATGTTTCTTGATATTGATGATGTGCAGTTCTTTAGCATGTCACATAATGTAGGTACTTTTTTTTTTTTTTACTTTGGGTTTTTTCACAATTTAACCATTTTTCTTGAAGTAAAGGAAAAATTATAAAATGTTGCTATTTTTTTCTTCAAATATGGTTATTATTGTCACATTATTGATTTTTGAAAAGTATTGAAGCTAAAATGTGAATTCTTTGTTGTTCATGTACCGATTTGTGGAAAAGTTGATTTCACTGCTTAAGTTGTGTAATTCCGTTACACACTTTAGTGGACATAGTTTCTAGGATTTTTCTTTAATTTAATTGATGCAATCCTTTTTAATTCCTTGCCTACTAATATGAAGCTGAAAATAAACCAAAATAAAGCTTGGGATGCAACTTTTATTATGACTTTTATACTGCTTAATTCGCTTATTTAAATGCGACTGTTTAAAACGCTATTAATACTCTTTTATGATTTTTGAATTTGGAAAGAAAAAAAGGGTTGGGTGAAGAAGTTTATTGAGATTTTTTGACAACTAATAACTGCGAGATTCTAATTGTAGTTATGCTGGGGCACTTGTAATTCTTGTACAATTGCGAGTGTATATTTTTATTTTTTTTTTTTTTTATTAATTTTTTCCTCATTAAAAAAAAGAAGAAGCTAATAATATGGGAAGATTTAGAGGTAAGCTTAGACATGTTAGGGAAGGGTATTCAGATTTAGAGGTAAGCTTAGACATGTTAGAGAAGGGTATTCATATTTTGATATTCCTGCTTACTCCTAGTCCTTGCTGCCTTCTTTTCTAGTTCGATACTTGTCTTTTTTCTTCATTTCTATATTTCCTTATTTTTCCAATATTCATTTATTTATCAACATTTTTTAATTAATATTTTTTTTTTTTTGTTAATTGGTTTATTTTTAATTTTTTGTTATCTTGAATTATCATACAAATGACTTTACGAAGCCTTTATTTTAAAATTCCATGGTCAATTTGCGGAGCTTTTTTTATTTTTTTTTAAAAGTTCCTTGAGTTTGCGTATGAATAGTAATATGTGTAAATGTGTTTTGTGTATGTTCAATGTTGTGTGTGCCAATTGTAAAAATCTCCACAGGGTGTATTGGATTTATATCCTTTATGATGTCAGTTATATATGTCTAAGGTAGATGTTGTTTCTATGAATTGTCGTGGTCTAGCAAATAAGGACAAAAGACATGAATTGTTTCAATTTTTAATATTAAATAAATATCATATATGTTGCTTACAAGATACGCATTTTATTGATTTAGATCGAGAAAACCTTAACAAAGAATGGGGTGGTCAATGTTTTATTAGTTGTAAAGCTTCAAACTCAAGAGGAGTGGCAATTTTGTTTAGTGGAGGCATAACAGTCGATATTTTAGATAGTAAAGAAGATGATAATGGAAATTTTGTTGTACTCCATATTAGGATATTTGATTATGATATTACATTAGTATCTTTGTATGGTCCCAACACTGACAGTCCCCTTTTTTATGGTCAGATAGAAAAATGTATATTGGAATTTGAAAACCCATTTACTATTATTTGTGGTGATTGGAATCTGGTACAGGATTTTGATTTAGACACTTACAATTATATTCGCATTAATAACCCATTGGCAAAAAATAGAGTTAGTCATTTAAAACAGAATTTAAATTTGATTGATCCTTGGAGAGAATTGTATCCTTTAAAAAAAAAGTTTTTCTTGGCGACAGCCAAATCCGGTAAAAATGGCAAGATTGGATTTTTTTCTTGTTACAAAAGAATTAATGTCAGTTATAGATAAATTGAAAATATTACCAGGATATAGGACAGACCATTCATTAGTATGCTTGTCTTTGAATTTAGAAAAGATACATACAGGTAAAGGTTATTGGAAATTTAATAATTCGTTGTTGAAAGATGAAGAATATGTACAGAAAGTTAAACATGTAATTAAAGAGAATATTGTAATGTATTCGGTGGATGAAGTGTCTTATGATGAATTAGACTTAGATAAATGTAACTTTGAAAATTATAGATTTTCTATAGATGATCAGTTATTTTTTAATACATTATTAATGATGATAAGAGGTGAGACAATATCATATTCAAGTATGAAAAGAAAACGGTGTATGAAAAATGAAACTAAATTAGAAAAAGAAATTAGTGATTTAGAAAATAAGATTATTTATGTTTTAGATAATAAAGATATTATTGAAGAATTGGAAGATAAAAAGAATAGTTTGGAAGATTTAAGAAAACAAAAAGTCGATGACGCAATTCTTCGTTCAAAGTTACAATGGATGGAGTTTGGTGAAAAACCCTCAAAGTTCTTTTTGAACTTAGAAAAACAAAATCGTATTAATAGACAAATTAAAACACTGATTGATGATCAAGGTAATACAATTCAAAATCCAAATGTTTCATTCGAAGTACATCGTTTTTACTCTAAATTATATAAGCATAAACCTGTATCCGACTTTGATTGGGATCTTTTTCAATCAAGAAACATCCCGAAATTGAATGTGCAGATGAAAGATTCTTTAGAAGGTCCTTTGGTAATTGACGAGGTTTTTCAAGTTATTACAAATATGAAAAATAATAAATCTCCAGGAATGGATGGTTTTACAGTTGAATTTTTAAAGTTTTTTTGGGGCAGTATAAAGTATTTTTTACTTCGATCATTGAATTATGCATATTTTAATGGTCATATGACTGAAGCGCATAAAATGGGAGTGATTACATTAATACCAAAAGGAAATAAAGATAGAAAATTGTTATCAAACTGGAGACCTATTTCTTTATTAAATGTTATATATAAAATAGCTTCATTTTGTATTGCAAACCGGATTAAACAAATATTACCTTTTGTGATTAATGAAAGTCAAAAGGGTTTCATGTCTGGACGATTTATTGGGGAAAATATACGTCTTTTGTTTGATTTGATGTTATACACGGATTTAAATGATATTCCTGGACTTTTGTTGATAATAGATTTTGAAAAAGCCTTCGACTCAATATCACACGACTTTATTTTTCAGGCTCTGGACTTTTTTAATTTTGGTGATTCAATAAAATCATGGATTAAACTTTTTTATGAGAATGCATCGTCATGCGCTATGGTCAATGGTCATATGACAAACAGATTTAATATAGAAAGAGGATGTCGTCAAGGTGACCCTCTGTCTCCATACATTTTTCTTTTATGTGCAGAAATATTAAGTATAATGGTAAGAAAATGTGATGGTATAAATGGGATAAAAATAGCAAATGTTCAGCACAAAATAATTCAGTATGCTGATGATACTCTAATTACTTTAGATGGTACAGAAGATGATTTGAAGAAAACGATAGAAATTTTAAATACTTTTGAAGCTGCATCAGGGTTGAGTTTAAATAAACACAAAACTAAAGTAATGTGGATAGGGAGATATAAAGAAAGGAAAGATTCTTTGTGTACGGAAGAAAATTTAGATTGGGTTTTTGATGGTTATTTTAAATATTTAGGCATCGATTTCTCGGGTGACTTGCACGATATGGTTGATCATAATTTTTATACACAAATTTTACATATTAACTCTCAAATGACTCTCTGGTTGAAAAGATCGTTAACAGTGTTTGGTAGAATAATAGTTGTAAAATCCTTATTAGTATCAAAGTTAAATTATTTATTTTTATCATTACCGAACCCCTCTGATGAAATTATGAAATTATTACAAAAGTCATTTTTTGAATTTATTTGGAATCATAAACCTGACAAAATAAGTAGGAAACAAATGATACAACCCTATCATTTGGGAGGAGCCAAAATGATAGATATATACTCACATGTTCATTCATTGAAAATATCATGGATGAGAAGATACTTTTTTGGTAATATAGATTCTTTTATTGATAATTTAATGCATACATTTATGCCCAAAAATTGTCAATTGAACCCTACTTTTGGTGATGTTCACTTTTTAAGATTGTCAATAGGTGCAACTAACCCTTTTTGGAAAAATGTTTTTTTGGCTTATAGTATTTTACAGTCTAAAAGTTTTCGCGATATATCTTGTCAGCCTCTATGGTTTAATAGTCATATTCAGGTGAATAACGTGTGTGTATTTTATAGTTCTTGGTACGAAAAGGGTATAATATGTATTAACGATTTGTTAGATGAAGATCGAACTTTTTTGTCACTCAATGAATTTAAATTGAAATATCAAATTACAGTTAATTTTTTGCAATACTTTGGCCTATGTGAAGCTATTAAATCTGGTTTCAATAACCGTTGTGGTATTTTTGTGAAAATGGAACAGCCTTTAAGATTAGATTTAATTACCCTTATTTGTCAATTTCGAAAAGGATGCTCGCATATATATGCTTTATTATTACAACAAAAAAGGGAAGAATGTAAAAGCTATACAAAATGGAAAAGGTTTTTTAATATTGATGAATCCATATGGCAGAAGTATTGTGCTCTTGCATTTAAGTGTTCTATTGATGTTAATTTACGTTGGTTTCAATTTACAATATTACATAGAATTTTGTTTACAAACGACATATTGTTTAAATTGAACATGGTTGAAACTGAATTATGTTCCTTTTGTAATGCTCATACTGAAACAATTACTCATTTATTTTGTGATTGTCAATTTGTTAAAATTATATGGGCAAAACTAGAAAGATGGATTAACATAAGTGCTGGTTGTAACATACATTTTACAAATGAAAATATATTGTTTGGATTAAGAGGTTTAAATAATAGAGCAATAAACTGTTTATTGTTCGTTAGTAAGCAAATAATATTTCGAAGTAAACTAGTGAAAAAAATACCTGTATTTTCTCAGTTTAAATCAGCTTCAATTTCATATTATAAAAATGAAAAATATATATTTAGTTTGAAAGGTCATGGTAAATACTTTGATAAAAAATGGTTTTCCTTGAGAAGTATGTTTTCTGATATTGTTTAATTAGTTATATTTATACAAAGAAATTATACGACGGTTCATTTATGGTTCATTTATTGTTATTGTTATGATATGCTTGTAAATGTCATGCTATGTTTAATTTTGTTTTACTTATACCAATAAATGCCCTGTGGAGGGGAAAAAAAAAAAAAAAAAAAAAATTAAAAAAAATAAAGCTGGATTTTAGCAATAGTTTTTTCAAATTTCACTCTTAATTGTATTTTGGCCATATTTTCATTCATTTAACACATGACAAGTTTAAATATTGCTTTACAGATGTATCAAATTATGGTTTATATTCAAGTGCTAGATAGCCTTGATGTTTGCATTAGTATGTAAGAAAAGTTGAGTGCAAAATAATTGAGTTTACCTTGTAACTGTCAGAGATGTAATTCCGTTACAATTTTGTTTAATTCCGTTACAGTGCTCTTTTTTCAAAAAAGTGAATTTGTGAACTTATCATTGTGTTGATTATGCACCTAATTGTTCCAAAGGGAAGTTGACATTATCAAGATAGAAAAAATACATAAAATCAGTTTCAAAGTGTCTTATATTTCAGAGAAACATAACGCAAACTTGTAGCAAAAAAAAAACTCCATTCTCCAGTAATTCCGTTACGGTCACACATATTGGTCTAGTGTGCAACAACACATGGAAGTTATAACATCGTTTCCCTATAATTTTGTAGCCTGGCTGCCTGTGCAACTTATTTAAGTATCAACATTTACTTAAGTCATGAGAATATTGCGCAGAGAATAAAATAATGAGCAAAATAGGTCTCTGAATGTAATTCCGTTATGGTGGAATTGCCCTGCTACATGTTCAGCATTTTTCCACGAGCAGTCCGTGTCTGGAACACTCTCCCAAGTAATGCACTCACTGTGCACGGTAATTGTTTTTACAATTTTTTACTTGAAATTATGCAATCTGCTGCAAACGTAGGACAAAAATTTAACTTGACATGGAAGTAAAATCTGAGTTATCTTGTCTAAAGATTTTTTTTTTTTAATCACTGGTATTGAATAAGGTAATAAGCAATGATTTAAATTTTATTTGGGGGTAAGTGCCCCCCCCCCCCACCAGTACGCCAGTGATTATACATGAGTGCCCACCCCCCCCCCCCCCCCCCCCCCCTACCTCCCGGTAAATACCTTGTTTGCTAGCTTCTTGTTCAGCTCCTCTGTGATTGCATCAATGGGTTTGACATTGAACAGCCAGGGCTCGATGCGGACTGTATCCATCATCTCCGCTAAGACAAACATGGTGACGCTTGTATCGGATCACCACATTCTCCACACTAGAGCTAGAAAGGCAGGCTGAAATGAAGACAAAATAAGCATAATGGTCAGATGTGCAACTTGTTCAGCTAAAATAGAAATTGGCTTGATAAAAATTCATTGGAATTTCATTTATTTATGCATTCTTCAGTAAAAAAAAAAAAAAAAAAGCTTTACAATGGCGCCCTGTAAAAAGTAGTCCCTGAAAAGTAATTGGTTAGCTAAAGTGACTTGTACATGTATTTGGCCAAGTTAGAAGCTGAACAGACAATGCAGTGATTCACTGATTCCATTCAAATTGTGCCCATATCACTTCCGCTCGATTCAGGTCTGCATGTTATAACTTGTGAACAGAAGATTGGGAGTTGAAGTAAAACATTATAAGTGACATACAACTGGATAAATAATTTCATCTAGGGAATGATACAAGGAAATACAAAATAACAATAACATCTTAAAAGTGGCAGATAATTGTATTGTAGTTAAACAGTGCAAGTACGAGTGCGCAGTAGCGCACTTGCACTGTTATGTTACTACATACAGTGTATTGCAAGGCAATTTAGGACTCCGATTATCACACAGCTGTCCTGAGGCTGTGCCACTGGCTAAAAAAGTGCTGATATTTTAAAACTTTTGGTCCATCAACAACTTTTTTTACTCTTTATTTTTACTCTTTTTTTACTCTTTTCTACTCTTTTTTTGCTCTTTTTTTACTCTTCTTTTTAAAACTCTTTTTACTAGGCCCTCTATGGCAGGCCTATTTACATCGACCCTCAATTATAATGATTTATATTATCCCGAGTTATGTACAAATTTAGGTAGGAAATCAATTCTGGTACAAACAATCATTGAAAATTGCATTCCCTAACTAATGATTCACACACTGATTTTGTCACAATGAATGATAATATTGATAACAAATACTCGCATATAGCACACAAGGGAGCAGAGCTATGCTGCCCCGTGTGGGAACAATGTGGGCCAGTACAACAAAATTTATTTGAAAATGTTTCATTTATTCAGCCTCTTTCTTGATAACAAACAGCATATTTTTAGATTCTATTACAAAATTACATCTTGAAAATTACTCACTCATTGTTCCTTGTTCCAAATGATTTGGCCTGCCTCCTCCATTTGTCAGTAAAATGCTGCCAGGCAATGTAAAGTGTGGCTGGGTTGAGGTCTTGAGGATTGCAGCTCCAAAGTCATCTGCTTGAGTGATGCACGTGAGCACGTCACGTTGTGGACATCAGTTTCGGCAACAACTTCGTCAATCTCGTGGCAACAGATGCAGTCGCCGACCTCAAATGATGGCAGCACCTGGCATTGATTACACCAATACCTGAAAATGTAACGAATTGGAATGTTAATATAAATGTGAGCATACAAATACTAGATGTTTCAGCAAAAAGGTTTTCATTCATAATTTGATGTTTGTATTATTCATCTTCATATTTCGAATCGATCAAATTTCTGTGATATGGAAATTGAATTACAGTCAACTCTGCCTAAGTTGAATCTCTTGGGACTGAAGAAATAGCTTCAACTTAGAAAAAACTTGACTTATGAGGGGTAAAAAACAATAGAATATAAAGAGAAGGGGACTTGAATAGACCTTCGAATAGGTGATTATTAGACTTAAAATGTGACTTCGACTAATAAGGGGAGGGCCAACATCGAAAAAGTGGCTTCCTTAAGGACTTAGGTTGCCAGATCTCCACAACAAGTTTAAACCAATTTTATTTGCAAGTATTTTTAGTGAGACAAATTAATTCGGAGGTCTACCTCAACAATTTTGTTGCGAACACCTTCAAATCCAAGATGGCGTCCAAAACAGTAGTCGTTTTGACTTGCTATAGATTATTGGCAATATTTCACATACAACACCTGCAATAGGCATGATTTTGCAGTCATATTAAAGACAATCAAATTTCCTATAATCTGATACCAAACACAATGGGTTTCAGAATATGTAACACGGTCATTTTTAGCCCCAAACTCAAATTTTAGGCATTTTTTCCCAAAAATATGAAATTATTGATTTACATAATTCGGCATATATCAATAATTGCATTAGCAGTTGAATTAATACTTTTCGAAAAACTGTCCAATTATATTAACAGTACTCTCTAAAAATTTCAAGTGTATATTGTATCTGAACAAAAAGTTATAGTTCTTGGAACTCAGCATTTGATATCGACAAATACAGCCAATTTGTACGATTTCGAACACTATACAGGGTGCCCCAATAAATGTAATTCTTGTTTACGGACTTTATTCAAGAATTTCTCCTAAATAATGACATATTGTTGATACCATTTTTTAGCAAAACCTTCAGTTTTCTTCTTTTATGTCATAAATATGCCGCCATCGGTTTGCAATAGTACACGAAAATAGTGTATCGGTAATTTCACTGCAATAATAAATCCATCATGCAAAGTGCATAGTGCAATATTCGAATGGGAGGCGCTTGTCATTTACAGTTGGATCGGCCATATCTTGATAATTATGTTTTTAACATGATTATTATTCGGAACACCACAGTTAGCTAGACTTTTTCAGGGTTCGGAAAACACTTTGAATAGGCTATATAGGTTTATCTTAGGGTAACTTTTTGTACCACCATGTACATTTGTAACCGTAGTAACAACAACAATAGAAATATAATAAATCATATATTTGGCTACTACAAGCCGCATTATGCACACTAATTTTCGCGTGAACATGGAGGAAAACAAATCACATGTAAAATAACACCCTATAGCTGCTATTTTTAAGTTTTTAAAGTAAATATTTGTTGATTTGGTATATCTTTGTCCATAATCGGCTGTTGTTACCATGGTTACACGAGTACAGTATAGTGCAAAAAAAATTAACATTCTGCTTGCTGAGGCTTTTCGGTGTTGTGCATATTAGTTTAGCAATTGAGATTGTTTTGTTTTAATACTGAGTCAGACCAATTTTATAGACCTTTATGGTCTCCAGGTACATGTAATAGGATATGAGGGCCATGAAGGGTGCGTTCCTCGCGATCAAGATGGTGTTCGAAGCTAGATACGCTCTGCACATATTACAGTATGTCCCGAATATTGTGTACTTCAGTCCTTCAGTAAGGCACTTATTAAAGATAATGAGCATGATCTTGATACTGTTTTAAACACATCATGGACACCCAGTATGATTCGAATTCGCAATATGCATGGCATGCGCGTCAGTATGCAGCTGACTGGAATGCTTCATGTGGAGTGGAATTAAGTTCATTTTTAACGTTTGATTTATGATAAATGCATTTAAACAAATACAGGACAGACACAACATCTACGCGGACTATACATAATGATGGTGAAATATTCATCATATTACAAGAAATTGTGTTTCTTTTTGTATTTGTTCATAACTGGAACTGCAGGTGTCCCAAGATTGACGCAATCATTTGGTATACAAATCCTCTTATTAAGATTACACATTTTTGAGACACCCTGTATAGCATGAGAAATCATGCAACACTACCCATTTTGTGGATAGCTAATGCTGACTTCAAAGTACTATAACTTGTTGTTCAGATACGGTATACACTTGAAATTTTCAGGGTGTATTGTCGATATCATTGGACAGTTTTTTGAAAAGTATTAGATTGACTGCTAATACAATTATCGATTTACATGTTATTATGTAAATCAACAATTTCATATTTTGTGGAAAAAAATCATAAAATTTGAGTTTGGGGCTAAAAATGACCGTGATACATATCCTGAACCTCACGGTGTTTGGTATCAGGTTATAGGAAATCTAATTGTCTTTAATATGATTGCAGAATAATCTTCATATAAGGTGTCGTTTGGGAAATCTCGCCAATTATCTATAGCAATACAAAACGGCTGCCTTTTTGGACGCCATCTTGGATTTGGAGGTGTTCGCAACAAAAATTTTGAGGTAGACCTCTGAATTATGTTGCCTTATTAAAAATACTTGCAATTAGAATCGGTTTCAACTTGTTGTGGAGATCTGGCAACCTAAAGTCACTTTTTTCGACATTGGCCCTCCCCTTATAAGGCAGAGTTGACTATATAGCCCTACTAGTAATAAGGTACAGGCGGAAAATATATCTAATGAAAAAATAAATTATAATGATAATGATAGACAATCATTTATATTGCCCGGTACATTGTGTACCCATTTATTACACCTAGGTTGAGGTGCAGAATTGAGGTGGATACATAAACAAATACAAGTATTTTCACTGTCAAAGTAATTTCTAAAAAGTGTCCATGAAAACAATACTATAGGTTGTTACAAAATTTGTTGATCTACAGGCGATATGCCGATCAACACAGAGACATCATAATATAATAGAGCTGAACATTGATTTGCTTGTGGGTGGATGGCAATTCACATGGTATAAATGCCTGGCCCTGGCGTGCGTGTGAGCCGACCAGTCACCTTATGCACTACCAGTCGCACTGCCAAACGGAACACAACTTTGCATACAACACGCAAATTTCGATCTTGTTTTTGTGCTAATATCTGAAAAAATATTCACCTAGAATTGTTTTGTTCATGTTTTTCCCGTAGACTAATTCTAATGGTATTTGAATTATTTTATTATTTTGTTTCAGTGAAATAAACTGAATTAAACAAAGAATATATGCGTGTTTGTGTGTTTTTTTGAAGTTCCGAAATGAATGGCGCATGCCATAGCCGTAGACGGTAGAGCAGCTACTTAGACAAATGTTATTTTCACACAATCAACTAACTTAATTTCACAATCAGATGAATCTAAATCTAATCAAGGGTAGAGCAGCGTCCTAGAGATCCTGCCGGCTGCCAATGACATTGGCCATTTGGCATGGCCATGGGCCAGTTTGTAGAATAATTAAACGGTCTATGAAATGATGAATACACACTAAATATTCTATAGTTCGTTGCAATGAATTTTACTTAATTTAGATATACCGAAACTCACCAATTATCTCTATTATTGGGATCAAGTCTGGACATATCCACTATCGCCCTCGCGGCTCCATTCACTCCACCAGCACCATCATCGTCTTCCGAGCCGCGCCGCCGGCGCCCCGGCCCGGCCCCGTTAGCTTTGGCCTCCGGGATCGTGTTGGTAGTCGCTGGCGCTGCGTCTCCTCCGTCTGGTATCTTCGGCCGTCATCACCATCATTATCTTCTTCTCCTTCCGTTTCAAACTCGCCCAACTCACCATCATCATTGTCACTGTCGACAGAAGATTCATCTGAGAATGAGTCATTCTCTTCAATCTCTATTATTTTGGAGCACTTATTTTTATGCCCCTCTAGCTAGCTCTCGGTTAATTTGCGTTAGGACACCCTCTCTTGTTCTCCTATTGTCAGTTCGTTTCAGTTTTTGATCTTATTTCTGAAGTTGTCTTTATTTCTGAAGTTGTCTTTATTTTTGAAGTTGTCTTTATAATTTTCTGTGGTTGTCTTTATTTCTGTGGTTGTCTTTATTTCTGTGGTTGTCTTTATTTCTGTGGTTGTCTTTATTTCTGTGGTTGTCTTTATTTCTGTGGTTGTCTTTATTTTTGTGGTTGTCTATAATTAAGTGGTTGTCTTTATTTCTGTGGTTGTCTATATTTCTGAAGTTGTCTTTATTTCTGTGGTTGTCTATATTTCTGAAGTTGTCTTTATTTCTGTAGTTGTCTATATTTCTGAAGTTGTCTTTATTTATGTGGTTGTCTATATTTCTGTGGTTGTCTATATTTCTGAAGTTGTCTTTATTTCTGTGGGTTGTCTATATTTCTGAAGTTGTCTTTATTTCTGTGGTTATCTATATTTCTGAAGTTGTCTTTATTTCTGTGGTTGTCTATATTTCTGAAGTTGTCTTTATTTCTGTGTTTTTTGTCTTTATTTCTGAAGTTGTCTTTATTTCTGTGGTTTTTGCCTTTATTTCTGTGGTTGTCTATATTTCTGAAGTTGTTAATTTTGTCCCTTTTGGCCGCCCATACAGGACGGGGTGATGGTACATGGTGCAGGGGAGGTGAAATGTAGGGTAGGACTTTGTTGGGTAGATGGGATAAGGGTCAAGAGGACATGTACGCCTTTCCCCCCCCCCCCCCCCCCCCCTCTCTCTCTCTTTCTCTCTCTCTCTTCCTGGGTGTGCTTGTGCATATCTCGACAATTCATATTCGTTGGTCTCCACTCCAAAATATCCAGACCACCTTCCCTTATCCCGAATTCTACCTACATTTCCCAAATTGGACTGGTTGCTATTATCCATTGACACCTGAAATCAATCACAATCTATCAGTCAATCAATCAATACCGTGAATTAGACAATCAACATTCAGCTATCAATCACTTAATCAACAATGTATCAGTCAATCGGTACATGTACATGTACCATCACCCCATCCTGACTCCCATGAACACACCACTGAGCTATACCAGGGAAAGTTACAATGCTACAATAAAAAAATGCAATTCCTGTTCACTCATGCATAAAAGTTTGGTTTAATAAACCATAAAATTCACTCAGCAAACCCAAACTGATCGCAATTGATCATGAATTTATCATATCACCCTCAATTCCGTAAGCTCCAAAGGACTTACCTCTCACACATTGGAAGGCTCATTCCTGCGCAACCTAATTGTCATACCCTTTACAACAGTGAGCAGTGCTCACCCAAGCATGAATTATTTTCGGACTTTTTGGTGTCATATGAAAGTTGAGTTTATGAGCTTTCCATACATATAATACCTTTCCCCCAGAATCATATATTTTTTATTCAGCAGCCATTTCAAAAGTGTATAGTTTTTTTTGGGACGCACGGTAGATGACCTCGACGTTATGTGTTAATTTAATTCTGGTTCCGTATGCAGCGCGGCGAACGTTTCTATAAGATGATCCAGGGTGCGACCAACTACATCGAGAGCATCGTACCGATCGGGAGCTACGTGGGGCTGGTGGCTTTCGACACTACCGCTACTATCAACGCTTATCCCTTGGAGATCCGGAACGCTTCTTCGAGGGAGTACCTCCTAAGCATGCTGCCAACAGAAACAGGTGGATTAACATGTATCGGATGTGCGATAGAGTCTGGTATAGAGGTACGTTACCCAAAACTATTACGTCATTTGAATAAACATGTTGACCGTAATATCTACGGTACTATCATCGATAAGTAATTTAAATCTGGCATTACACCAACGTAAACTTCTGAATCTGATAGAATACATCGAATTAGTCTAGTTTGTACATTTACAATGGAAGAATTTGAGGTGCCTAGATTAATTCCCCGTTCGACAGCGGTTACTTGTTGAATGAAACAATCCAGGAAACCGTTCCACCGTGTACGTTGCGTGTATTTTCTAACCCTAGGCCTATCCATTTCACGATCACTCGTGTCGCTGTAAGTCGAAATGCTCTGCATATTCAATTGTGCGGTTTTCATGTATCGCGTAGATAGACGTGCATACATGTAGTAAATAAGTTAGCCCATTGCCTGTTCAATGACGTCACTTGTCATTCCCTGTGCATAGTTCACTATTGCACGGTGCACTATTGCACGGTCGGCCCTGATAGAGTTCAATATACCATTTCTACTGAATATCATGTGACCTGAACTCACCCAATCACAACTCGAGAACATGCAAAGGTGTTATATAAACATACATAAGTTACGCAAAATAGACTTCCACAAAACAATATTATCATTATGACATATCATAGTGCCATGCATTATTAATTTCAGGCCTTGCGATATAACAACAGTGACTCGCGAGGGGGATTCTTGATTCTCCTAACGGATGGAATCGAGACTAAAAAAAATCCAACGATCTTCCAAACATTCGATGTGATCGAGGATGCTGGAATCATCGTCGACACCATTGCCTTCGGCCAGGATGCCGACGAACAGCTGGAAGGACTTGGTGAGATGACGGGTGGGATTTCATCGGCGTGTGGTGACGGAGGTACTGCAAGCTGCATCATCAACTCATTCACCAAGACAATCACGGAGCGTCCGGAAAGCTTCCCCGTTCCCATTCACATTTTGGTATGACTGTGAGATCAGTAGTAAAATAATGCAGTGAAAACGATCATGAACATACAGGGGCCTGTACCAGGTGGGACTGGGATCTATACATCTCGAGAGTTTGCGAAACACCAATATTCGGACAAACTAACCACAAAGCTATTCCGTTGTCTTTGTTTATGAATGAGTAAACATTTTTGAATATTAATTTATAACATTTCGTACCTTTCACATTTTGAGGCAGTTATAATGGAAATGAAGACAAATGGAATTAGCAAATGGACTGGCGCATTTATTTTGACTGACATAGTTATTAATGGTAGTGAAATAATGAATAAGAAGGTTTGCTAATTGAATGGAAAAAATTACTTCAATGGAATTAAATGTGATATAAAAACATATTATCATTTGAATTTGAATTGAATTGATCATTTATTTCAAATCTCATAAAAACAATAACATTAACAAATCACATCAAAATTTACAAAATATAACAACAGATAAATACAATTATGAGAATGAGGAGACAGCTAGAAAGAGCAAAATAGCCTTATTAATGCTGCCACCGAATATATAAAATTGAATTAAAACCTACCTACATAACATAGACATATACAACATGAAAAAAAAAAAAAAAAAAAAAAAAACAACATACACATATACAATTTTTAAAGGCCTGACCTAAAAAAAAAAAAAAAATTATAAACATTTACTGTAACAAGATTAATCTATATCTCCGTTTAAAAGCTGATAGAGTGGGGCTTAGTTTTACATGTATCGGTAATTTATTCCAAATTTTTGGTCCTTTAAAAGTCGGTTTGCGAGTTCATTGACCTTCGATGTGTTGTCTCCAACTGTTGAACTGAGGTCACGCAGTTGACTTAGCTTCGTGTCAATCGAAGCCTCTAGGTCATGGAGAGATGCCAGCTTCTCGTCTAGGATTTCTTGTAGTTTATTTTCACGTTTCTCCATATCACTGCGTAGTAGTTTGCGTTCACGTTCCATGGCTACGGCGACCGCCTTCTGCACAACGGAATCAATGCGATTGAGATTAGCAGACGATGACGATGAAGAGGGTGGAGTACTTGTAGAAGCTGCATCAGAGTTGAGCCTGGGACGGAGGTTGGGTTTCTTTGTTGAATCAGGCATGTTACGAGCTGTGGTTGAACGAACACAAAGAGCAGTTATGTAACAGAACAATAACAGGCAGAGTCCCTCGATCAATTCACCAGAATGTCAATAGGCATGTAGTTAACGGGTAAACGAGCAGGATGGTTTACCTGACGGCACAGTAAAATGATCATGTGGGACTATATGATAAATTGTGAACGTACCTCGATAAATTTGTTTTTTGCAGGTGTAAATGTCCGATTTTAGGCCAAGTAAAATATGAAAATCTCCGGTGGTTAAAAAGTGATTAACATAAGGTTAGTCCATAGTAGTGTCAGATATCTCTCGGTGGTGAAATCACGAAATATTTGACGTTAAAATAGAGCGGTAGAGGTACAGAAAGTTACGTCATGATGTCCATTCACATCATGCACGATAGCATCGTTTTTTCCGATATCGTTGACTTATTTAAAATTTCAACTTACTTTTGTCATGCTTCTACGTTCAAATATACAGTTATTAAGCCAGAGCTGCCTGGTATCGCCCAAATCTACAAAGGTTGTTTTCGTACAAATCGACGACGCATTGGGCTTCGATACCGTTCTTACGATCACGTGGACGACTAACCCGCTGATCGCATTGGTGGTCACTGGTCCCGGAACAAGCATTAACGAAAGTGACCCACGGTACGTAGTCAACAGCGGCATCAAAACCATCAACGTCATGATTGAAGAGGCTCAGGTGAATACTGTTTAATGTCTTTTACTTTGTTTAAAGTTACCCGACTGCGTTGTCGTACGGTCAGTGGTGAAGCTAGGGTTGAATCGTGAGAGGCGGTGGGGGCCTACATACATGGACTGATGTTCACTTGACTGATCAATTGGGTAATCATTGCGCAGAATTATGTATCTATTTAACCAACCAACAATTACCCAACTAAATTTACCCAACACTTTAAGAGTGCAGCAATAGGGTGTGAAAACAGGGGTCTTGTAAACGACACATACCCACATGAGTGCCCCCCCCCCCCGGGGGGCGGGGGGGGGGGGGGTGCACGCTTGTCCCATATAATGTTATAAAACACTAAACAGAGATTCCAAGAGAGTGTACATTCCCATATAGCGCCCACACTTAGTCAGACCACGCTCTGCCATCGTACATAGCAATATGACAACACATGCTAGATAATGTGCAGGGAATAATTGGATATCGTATTTGTTGATAATTGTTTTTGTATTGATGTCACATGTGAGAATATGAGTGAAATCCCCCCTCAATCCTATAACTTTTAATTGCGATTTTGCTTGTCTTATTTGAAGCCTGGTACGTGGAACATAGAGATTATCAACGACAACGACATTGAGGAAAATGTGGGCATCGACGTGAAGTCGATGGCCAACTCGAACGATGTCAGGCCTGTCGTCACTAATGGCTTCCTGGGCACAAAGGTTAGGGTCATGTGTACTACCCTATTGTCTTTTTATATCAATCCTTGGTTTGGTTAGTGTAATCATTAATTTATATAACTTGTATTGTTTTTGTGTTTGTTGTAGTAGTAGAAGTAGTCGTAGTAAAAGTAGTATTAGCAGTGGCGGTAGTAGTAGTAGTTGTTGTTGTAATAGTAGTAGTATTATTAGTATTAGTAGTAGTAGTAGTAGTAGTAGTAGTAGTAGTAGTAGTAGTAGTAGTAGTAGTAGTAGTAGTAGTAGTAGTAGTAGTCGTGGCTGTGGTAGTAGTTGTTGTTGTAATAGTAGTAGTAGTAGTAGTAGTAGTACATGTAGTAGTACTAGTAGTAGTAGTAGTAGTAGTAGTAGTAGTAGTCAGGGGCGTCGATCACGGGGGGGGGGGGGGGGGGATGGGGGGATATATCCCCCCCAATATTTCAGGTGGGGGGGGGATGGCATCCCTCCCAATATTTGGGGTTCAAAAATATATAATAACATTAAAATTAAGAAGCATTGCCCCCTCTCATGAATGGAAGTATAGTCTTTAAACCACTTTTTGTTAATGCTAAACTGCCCAAATCCTAGCCTTTAGCTCTATATGGCTTGGAGATTCTCTATGCGATCGCGAACTAGTTAGCTGTGAGAGAGCTAGATACTATTAAACTGGCTCCCATTCCCGCTGCCCGCTCAAACTCGGCCTTTCGAGGTTAGTACAGTGCCGTTGTAGAACCTGCCAGACAGCACGATGCCTATCGGATAGGCTACACAAATCAAAAATCGTCCGGGGCTGCGCCCCTGGAACCCCCATTTAGGTTATTTGACCCAGTCCCAGCCCTGTACTAATTAAATATTTTTATTCAGGACTGTGCGTCTGCGCTTCGCTCACTAAAATTTAGCTAACTATTCAATAATTAATTGTATTTCTGGGTATTACAAATCCCAAAGCTTCCAGGGGCTTCTCCCCCTGGACCCCCGATAAGCTTTCCAATGTGGGTATCCCTTGACGTATTCTATTCAGGGTTCCATCAGGATTATTGCAATCGATTCATCAGACTAAAATTCATCCATACTTGGACAGTGCCTTCATCATAGCAGGAGCTTGCAATGTGCAATTAATAATCTTCCAATCTCTAAACAGCTAAATCAAAAGCCAATTAACAAAAGAATTGTTAACTATATATTAACATATAGTCGACATATTTATATCTGGATATTACAAATCCCAAAGCTTCCGGGGGCTCCGCCCCCTGGACCCCCAATAAGCTTCCCAATGTGGGTATCCATGACTGATGCTTGCAAATCTATCAGGCTAAATTTCATATTGGACAAAGCCCAGCTCATAACATGATGCTTGCAATGTACACTTAATAATCTTCCAATTTCTAAACAGCTGAATTCAAATGCTTTGGGGGCCCCTAACCCCCCCCCCCCCCCCCCCCAGCCATAAAATCCCGGGCACGCTGCTTGGTTGTCGCTTCGCTTCCTCGCCAGAGATGGTCAAAATGACGAATCATCCCCCCCCAATGGCGAGAAGAAATCGACGCCCTAGTAGTAGTAGTAGTAGTAGTAGTAGTAGTAGTAGTAGTAGTAGTAGTAGTAGTAGTAGTAGTAGTAGGAGTAGAACTAGTTGTAGTGATAATATCGTTAGGGTGTTTCGTTAATGTAAAATCGTTATTTCCTCATATAGAATGTGAACTACACGAGTTATCCAGTGGTGGGTGTATATGCACAAGTGCACGTTAACTACGAACCTGTTCTCGGTGCCGATGTTTATGCTGCCATCGAGAGTACTGATTCTAACAACGAAGGAAGCACGTTAATACTGGAAGACAATGGACAAGGTATAACATACTATTACCATTGATACAAACTAGCTACTGCATCAACACAAACACCATCACTTCAAACGTAACAATATATATCAAATTAATCACACTAATTAATAATAATGTTTTATAACACCAGTCGTCAGAAACATGCACGCACACAATCCGCCCACATGTCACGTCACTTTTCATTTTCTCTTGGGAGTATTCGGTTTCCCTTAATCATGATTGCATGTGTACACAACGCCATAAAATGGTATACTCTTTTTTCGGGTCCCTATGTTTGCACCTAATTAGTAAATAAATCTACAGTGTATTTCTGAACTGCTGAAGATATATAAATCACCGCAATGTATAAACTGTATTAACATCGGATATTGAAGACAAAACAAACGTTTTACACCAAGCTTTTTCTTCAGCAAGTGACAGGAAAAGTAGTATTTGATGAGTTCCGAACCCGCGACCTGTTTCGGTTTCTGTCATATTGGCGCAATATCCGTCGACTAAATGTTCTTATTTTCTAAATAAGGACTTTATCATCAAATTAGCGCTGATAGTTTAACGCACCGAGTACAATACCTCAATAGTGATTTACAGCTTACTGGCTCAATTTAAGTAAAGATCACATTGTTCTTCAATATTTCATTTTGTTTATGTAAACAATTTTATAGACATTTATTCCAAAGAAATGTATCAGCCCATCAGTACGATAATGTTTAACATGGAACAGCATTTATTTCATTGCAATCCGTCCAGAAACTGCAGCCCTTTTCGCAAATGCATTCATTTGAATGTGAGTCGTGGCCATTCAATTTTAATTTTAATAATTTGTTAACCAATTATAATACGTACGTTTTGCTCAATATACAACATATTATTGCTTGTTTTGCCCGAATATTAAAGGAACTTTTTCGAAATTCTCAAAACTTACTCTTAACTCTAACGGCACGAGACAGGTTTCAATTTTTCAAATTTCCATTTTTTAAACCGTGTACAAGTAAGTGTTAACACTTTGCATTTTTTGCTCATATCTCAGCCCCCCAAAACACCCAATGTTCACACATTACTTAGTCATGTTAGTGGACATATCATATCACACCAATACACATTTCATTAATCACCCATCACTTTTTCAGTTTTTTAAGTTACTATAGATCCCTTCAACATGTTCAAGGGATGTTGCCCAAATACGAGGTGGCTTCGCCCGAATGCGAAGTGGGAGATATAATATAATTTGGTTTTGTCCGATGACATGGATAAGGTCAGTTCATTATTCATCTATCGTATGCTTTAGTATTTACTTTCTGATTTAACTATGTTTCCGTTCTTCACCACTAAAGTATATTAATATTCATTGCAAAGTTAATATATTCTTCTTCCTTTTTCATATCAACAACTATTGCTCTATTTACTTTGTAATAGCTACGTGACAATATTATTTATGTTATTAATTCAGCTTTCAATGTGCGCGTGGACTTAATGTACCCTAAATATGAATGTTATGTTTACTTGAAATTTTGGACAGGTGCCGATTTATCTGCGGGTGACGGAATCTATTCTGCTTTCTTTCTGAATATCACTGATAATGGCCGCTATGGAGTCAGCATTGCAGTCAATGGTACAACAGACCAAGAGAATGGCGAGAGGAAAAGTAAGATTACTTATATTCTCTTCGTACATGATGTTCCGTTTTTACTATACACCGTGTCCCAGAAAAAACGAAACCGGGTTTCATGGCAGAAATTGTATGTCATAATGAATAATTTAATTGATGATATATATATGCCTGGAAAGCTCTGTGTCTCTTCTTTCATTTGATGTGCAACTTATGGCACATACTTCAAGCATGACTGGATTAGAACAATGGAAAGTGGTGTTACCAATATTCAATTTGCACGCATAAATTTGAAGTTTGGGTGAGTTTTAAGAGTTGTAAACGTACTTATTTTTAAAAAGGACAAACACCACATAAAAGTTCATATTTTTATCTTTTACATGACACCTCATGCTCAAAAAATAAATGATTTATGCCAGAGAACGAGTACAATGAAAACATGCCTGATTTCTGCCCGAATGAGTCAAAGTTGAGTAAGAAGTCGCTCAGCTTTCCTGACTAGCAGCTGACAATGGACTTTGATGCATGAGTGAATTTACACAAACATGGGGATCAGGAAACAGGCTAGATCAGAAAAGTTACTCATTTGGGCTGGAATCAAGCATGTTTTCATTGTATTCGTTCTCTGGCATATATAATTTATTTGTTAATCATGAGGTGTCATATAAAAGATAAAATTATGAATTTTCATGCGGTGTCTGTCCTTTTTCAAAATAAGTACGTTTACTACTCTTAAAACTCTCCCCAAAACCTCACCCAAACTTGCAATTTCTGCGCGCAAATTGAATTTTGGTAACACCACTTTCTATCGTTCTAATTCAGTCATGCGTGAATTATGTGCCATAAGTTGTATATCAAATAAAAGAAGAGGCACATAGCTTTTCAGACATATATATATCATCAAGAAAATTATTCATTATAACATAACATTTCTGCCATGAAACCCGGTTTCGTTTTTTCTGGGACACGGTGTACTAAAGATGTATGCGGTGTGTCCTCTGCTACTAAAGTTTAATAATTTCAAATTCCAGACAACAGACCATAAAATTAACTCATTGCCTTGATGGGTTCTGTATTAACTCTATTGAAATCGATGGTGTGATGGAGCGGATTGAATGTGAACCAACTATTTTACAACTAAATTGTTTGTTTTTGTTTACAGTGTATATAAATCAGAATCGTCTATAGAGCTACGGGCAATGGTGCGTGCCTATATTTGTGACAATAAATAATATTTACGTATTTACATATTAATACACCTGTAAATTGCTTTGATATTCATAACCTAGATTGTACACCTGTTTCACCAACTGATCAATTTACATTCAAATGTAATGATGTCTGACTATATAGTCTGAGTAATAATTGATGCGACTTTCAAGGGGATAGTCGTTTGCCTGGATAGCATCGAAATTTTCTGTCAAACCTGAAACCCGCCATCAAACCCAAAACGATATATAAGTATCTACTTCCACATTTTCCCACCGATGAAATTCGATTTTCGCAAATTCTTGCATTTTCCGATATCCCGACTCGTTATATATACATGAATCCGATCCTGAGTCTCCATACTGCTACTGACATCAAGGTGTAACATATGTTGATCAATATAGCTGCACTTTTATTCAGGCGCGCCGGAAGCAGTTTTGGATTGGGGGGCAAAAACCTAAGGGGGCTCACGATTTTTTTTTAGGGGCTCATGCCCAACCACACTCACAGGGTGGCCAACTTTTGAGCCAGAGGTGATGGTGAGACATAATACATTGCGAGGGAGCGAAGTGACTGATCGGGGGTGTGTTAGAGGGGTGTCACGGTACGGTAGGGAGCTTTTGCATTTTTGGACTTGAAATTGTGCAATACATGGTGCATACCTAGATAGGAAAATCGGGCTTAAGATTAACTGTATCTGGGAAAGCGTTTTATGATTTGATCGACGAGGAATTTTAAATATATTTTCACGAAGAAAACAAATAAATGACACACTTATAAATATTGTATTTAAGTGTCATACACAGTTCCAACATAAACCATATGCCACATTATGTATGATCCAACAACATAGCCTACAGCCAAGAATGAGTCCCGAGGGAGCAAAGCGACCGAGGGCTGGGGGAGATCGAGCCAGAGGGGGAGGGTTTGGGAGGGGGTATCCCTCTCCCACGGCGAAGATTTTACATTTATATACTTGAAATGGTGCAACAAGTATTATATTTTAATGTCATACACAATTCCAACATAAACCATATGCCACATTATGTATGATCCAACAACATAGCCTACAGCCAAGAATGAGTCCCGAGGGAGCGAAGCGATCGAGAGCTAGGGGAGAGCCAGAGGGGGAGGGTTTGGGAGGGGGTATCCCCCTCCCACGGGGGAAGATTTTGCATTTATATACTTTAAATGGTGCAACAAATGTTATATTTTAGTGTCATACACAGTTCCAAGGAACTTCCAACATAAACCATAGGCCACATTATGTATGATCATGTGCAGACCATGTGCAAGTTACACAACAAACTGAGATAATCTGTTCGCGCGCGAAGCGCGCAGCGAAAATTTAGAATAGATGTATACATTTTTTTTTTAACGTTAGAATTAACAAGTCTAAGCTCATACAATTTATTTTTCTTTCCCACTCTTCTTCTTTTTTTGTGGGTGGGGGCTTTTTGGGGGGGCAAAAACGCGTTTTGCCCCCCCACACTTCCTACGCCTATGCTTTTATTGCAAACATATTTAAAACGGTGGACTGTTTCCATGGTTTCGCAAATTGGGAATAACAATCCAGTAGTTAATATTTGACACGCAGCATCAGCAAGAAATCTATAATCGACTTTTTCATTTTAACAGAGGACATTATTTTAGTCTGTATACATTGACCATTTCAACAGGGCGTCAGACGGAATCAGAGACAGACTCGTCATCGTTCATGAGGACGGCGTCTGGAGGGGTGTTCAGCGTTGAGAACTTCGTACCCAATCTCAACTTCGACGTCTTGGCGCCATCTAGGATCACTGACTTTAAAAGCGGAAACGTCTCCTACGGCGAGGACAGGAGAGTGGAGCTCGGATGGACAGCTGTCGGGGACGACTTTGTCTCTGGAACAGGTTGGTTGGTCTCAGGCAAAAACATTGTTAGTTTATTACATTGACATAGCTTAAGTGCTTTCCAAATAATGAAAAAAATGTAATGGTCGCAGAGAGAAAACAGGAGACAGGTGTAAATAGAGCGATAGGGAGAACGGGGAGAACAGAGATGGGTGCAGCTGCATGGCAAGATAAATTTGCTGATTAAATATAATGTTAATATCATGTTTTGACGATTTTAAGATTGTTTAATTTGTTTCAATTTCGTTTATTCAACACTTTCATAAAAAACATACAGAGGAAACAAATCAGAATACAAACAGCATACAAATATCAATACAAAAATATCAATACAAAAAAGAAAAAAAAGAAAAATTACATGAAAGTGTTTGGTACCAGTAGAAAGTCTGAGCCTTATATGGAAACTGGTACCATCCTAGACAAAAAAATAGCAATATTTAAAGTGTGATAACAACATCAAGTAATTTTAAAAGTACATACACACAACACACACACATACACATACCACACAGGCCTTGGGTGTCATTATTGCACAGTATATTTATCAAGTACAAATGTTTTGTATCTCTTTTTAAAAACATTTAGAGAAGACTCTCTAATATGACTGGGAAAATTATTCCATATTAAAGGACCATTAAAAAATATAGATTTATGAAAGGCTACACATAAAAAGATTCTACAAAATAACAACATGTATGACATATGAAATGAAAGGCTCTGCCTGTAAAACAATTTGTTTATATTGCAAACATCGTTCCTCAATTACCAACATTTTGTTTGACTGTAAAATATACACATCAATGTAAAAAAAGATTGAAATAAGAAACAAATACAATTTCTTTCAGTTGCATCATACGAACTCCGATATTCAACCGACTTTATAAACATCAGAGAGAACTTCACGGCCAGTCCAGTCATCACCGAGATGGACATCCAGATCGGCAATCTCTCTCAAGCCTCAACAGCCGGTTTTCAAGAATCTGTGGTCATTGTCCTCCCCGATCACGCCAACGAAGATGCGATCTTCTCACTAGCCATCAGGGCCTGGGACGAGGCAGGTAACGTTGGTGGCTTGTCCAACATCATATCTCTGTACCGACGACGACCACCACCATCGACTACCACCGTCTTACCCACGACTACGTCGTCTAATGGCGGAGGATTAATTTCAACGCAGTTCATCTTTGGCATCGTCATCGGGTGCGCGTGCAGTCTGCTCCTGGTTGTTCTGGTCTTCGGGTTGGTTTCATGCTGCGTTTCATCCAAGAAGACGAATGGTCGCGATGGTGATAATCACTGATAGTGCCATTTATCAGAACACGGCCTATGAACCATGATCACCTTTGCTTAAAGTGGCCGTGCACACTAAGAAATAAAGGTACACTAAGGGTGCAAAAGGGTTCAATTCTGTACCCGATATTGGGGTTTCAGCACCCTTAGGGTGCAGATCAAACCTATGGGTGCAAGACTGCACCTTATTGTATTGATATTGAAACAGTGTTTTCACCCTAAAGGGTGAAACTTTTAACCTGTATTATTTCATATAGTGTGTGCAAACCAAATGCATGTTGATCTGTATTGTTGTGCACATCATTATTATTTGTAAACTTTTTAACCTAAATATGATTTGTATTTTTGTTTCTAATTGAAGACATTCATGTTGCCATGCCCGACCTCTCAAACAAAATCTACAAGTAGCAATGTTATCGACTGGTTGTGACATCATCCGTCAATCGCTACTCAGTTGTTAATAAGATGAACAATTGAGATCGGTATGCACCTTGGCCCCAAATTAAGCGCCTGCCCACGATAGCATCAATTGTTTGAACACAATATCAACTTACATATTCAAACTTTAATAGCAGTTGCTTTATCGAAAAGTTCAACCATAATTAGGACAATGAAGCGACTGACTAAGCTATTGTATTAACATGCAGAGCATACTTTTGTGAGCAGGTTTGTGTTGTAGTAGTAATAATTGTTCATATCTTGTTAGCTGACCAGTGATAGACAGATGATGTAACAACCACTAAATAATATAATTTCACCCTGAGGATTGTTTTGTATGAGGTAGGGCTTATCAAAATTAAAACAATAATTGCTAACGTGTTTACAAATTTACAAAATATACACTGTGTAAAATATTGTCAGCATGTTTTATGTACTTTTTCCATCGCTTGTTATTTGACTAGTAATTGACAGATGATGTCAATAAAAGAATTTTACTTTGGATATTTTTGAGGGAGTTGGGCTTAGCAAAGTTAAACAATAATTGCTTAACATGTATTTTAAATGTACAAATGTTTTAAAATGTATATACAACAATATTACAAAATATACAAAACATTATAGTTTAATCACATGTATTTGGTGAGTACACTAATGCAGAAACCTAGAAGTCAACATGCATTAAGTTTGCACGGCCACTTTAAAAGGATCTAGTAAATTGTTGATAATTGACTAAGCTCACACGTATCTAGTGATTCTTCCATGCCTGGTTGTTTTCCTCGTACAAGATGATAGAACACAGTTGCTTTTAAATATTCTCCTTGATATTGGGATATATATGATTACATTTGAAAGAATCCCGGGATCATTTCAACTGTGTACAAATTTATGGCAATAACTTAGCAAAAATCACTTTACATTTTCGCATATCACTCAGTCATGCATGGGACATTCATTTAACATAACATCCCAGCTAGCCACCTGACGTCGGGCCGATGTCGGAAGTTGGTTGCCGGATGTCGGCATATCGCCGTTGGCTCGAGGTTAAAATGTCCGCCAGCCCAACATCGTCACGACGTCATTTTTGTGATATATTGGCATAACGTAATTTTCCGACAATGGCCCAACATCATCTCATGACATGATGTTGGGCCATTGTCGGAAAATTACGTTATGCCAATATATCACAAAAATGACGTCGTGACGATGTTGGGCTGGCGGACATTTTAACCTCGAGCCAACGGCGATATGCCGACATCCGGCAACCAACTTCCGACATCGGCCCGACGTCAGGTGGCTAGCTGGGATGTGCCCACATTAGTCAGTTGACCTATCAGATCACAGCAATGCACATGTTTCCAGTACTTTCTCATTCTTTGCACATTTCAACAAGTTACTACATCTCATTTTACAGTTTATCTTCTTATTAATCAGTTCATTTTAGTTATTACATCTAGTTCAACTTATAATCAGACGTCACTCAAAATGCTTAAAATATGATAGATGTGCACAGCTGCTGGCGTTGGCACTACATGGCCATTTTTAAATTCTGTAATTGTAAGCGCTTTGAGATGAGTATCAATCTTATTAGGCTTCATATAACCCGATAATTTGTATTAGTAGTAGTACAAAGCGATTTATTAACATGTACAGTATATCCGAAAAAGTACACTATAATCTTTTCTATATACTCATAGTGATTATATTGGATTTTCTCAAATTGTAGATGTTAGCCGACTTTGACTGCCAAGCTATATAGGTTATGCAGTTTATTGATATTCTACAATTGTTTCAATGCTACTTTCATGTAATTTTAACAAAAATCAAATTGAATTGCCGACCATGTGTTAAATTGAATAAAGCATTATCCTAAATAAAGCATGGTAAATGTTAAAGGTCCCAATTCTCGTCAGTGGCTCTTTAGTTCAGACTACAAAGAGAGTAATTAACATAAACTGTTTAAGGTATGGCACACCAGTGAAATTTGACTAGCCCGGCTGTCTTTATTATCAATGTAAATTCCTCTGCAATGACATCCAGACAAAGTGTCTCTTGACATTCCAGTCATAGTATAACCGGTTACCAGTAATATTGTACAAGACCGTACGTCACAGCCAGCAAGTTTCAACCCCCAGGAAGCAACGAGTGACTCTGAATAGCAGCCGAACACTTCATGCAATGTCAGCCCATCATCTCCATCAATGGAAAATGAAAGAACACCCTGCATACGATTGCGGGAACCCAAACCAGACTGTGCAGCATGTGGTCAATGACTGCCCTCTCCGATGTTTCCCCGATGGTTGTAAGTGTATTTGAATAAACAACGGATGCTGCTGTGACCTGGCTAAAAAAACTTAGACTTTAAGTTATAGAATATGCATGTCATACAAAACAAACAAACAGTAATATTGCGTGTTGTTTTGTTGTCATGAGGCATAAACATAACTATAGGAATTGATTGGATAATAAAAAGAAACAGTACTAAAATGTCCGATGGCAAATGACATCTATCGTCAATGGGCTAGTAAAATTTCACAGGTGTTATACGGTTTAAACGGTTGCTTCTAACTTTTCTAAGTATTTTAGTCTAGACTTAAGTCGTGCCACATATAAGAATTCGGGCCATAGTTTCCATTTGTCCACCGTGCATCATTTTCGGTATTCAATTTGGTGTTATTGTTATAAAAGCTATAGTCAACTCATCACATGTCATATTTGTTTAGATCAACCAAAATCAAAACTGCCGTGTATATAATAATCAGTAAAAGAAAATGGTGTATGTTAATTTTATAACTGTAATGGCCGGTATTCTACTAAATTTATCAACTTAATTGCTAGACTAAAATAGACAACATGACGGGTAACCAATTAAACCATTCACATCTGTGGAATTGAAAAATAACATTGACGGTTGTCATGCATCCCCTCTGATTGTTCTTTTAATTGGACATTTAGACAAAGGGATGATTGACATTCCAGTGAAATGGTTGATTATGTCAACAGTAATGCTACGCCCTTTCGGTCAGCGGAGAAAGAATGAGCTTATCTCTTGTGGTGCAGAACAAGCATCAATGACCTTGTTAATTTCCACTTATTTGGAATGTTCCTGTTTTTTTTCTAGTTAAAAGATAATTTCTGACCTTTTAGTCTCAGCTTAAAGGGACTTAGTAACATTGTCCAAATCCTCAAAATAAAATTGTATTTCTAGCGGTTCCCTTATACCTTGTTGTATTCGTATTAACAATAAAATCATTGGACAGTTTTCGGTTTTTCAAATTTCCCTTTCATTACAAAGATATGTATGATTGAAGTATTCAGATAAGAAAAACTCCGGGCGAGTTTTTCTTCCGTGTACAAAGTGAGTGCAGTGAGTTACTGAATATCACTTTGCATTTTCGCTCATTACTTGGCCATACAATGTCCATTTGAATTGAAATTTTCACACAATACCCTGTGGACATATGAGATAACAACAATATACATTGCATCAACCATTCATCACTTTTTGCACATGTCAACAAAGTTACTAGATCCCTTTAAGTTGATACATTTAGTAGAATACCGGCCGGCCATCGTGTTTATTACGATTTGTTATTTTGTATGGATTTCACAATATCTTTTATATAAATACGAACGTTCTCTTTGATCAATAAGTAGTATTCTGAGATTGTGATTTTGTTGATATAATTATTTAGCGGTGATCCAATCATGTACTTTGTTAGATATTGCCGAAAATGACATTTGAGACTTTGAGAGACTTTGAGACATACTTATTGTAAGATATGTCTGAATGATGTGTGCAAATTTAATTGACAAAAAACCCCCACTGCTTTCCTGGTTAAATTTGCGTCAGATTTCTGATTTCTTTGCCGTAGATTCGAACGTGACCTTTATAACCATCTGTAGCAGGGGCGGATCTAGCTCTTTGCTAAGGGGGAGGGGGGGGGGGGGTTGACCCAATGATTTTTTTTTTGCTATTTTGAACCCCCGTAAGTGATTTTTTTCCCCACTTTTTTTTCACTTTTTTCACTGATACATTTTCATTTGGCAGCCCAAGGGGGGGGGGGGGGGGGGGGGGGGAGGTTAAACCCCCTAACCCCCCCCCCCCCCCCGTAGATCCGCCACTGTGTAGACGGTCTTGAGCTGAATGATTTCCACTGACAGATATCTTCATATGAAAGGGACATTTGAACAAATCTAACCATATTGTATTCTTGTCTTATCATAAGCTAAACAACACTGTAGAAGAGAAATGTGGAAGCTCAAATTATGGCGTAGAGTTAGACAAATTACATGAATCACTTTTATAATGCTGAACATTAAAATAGAGTATAATTGTTTTAATTACCAATTCCACATAGACTCACACTGTAAGAGATTGTGCTTATTTACTCATACATAATGACCTGTATAATATTACCTGTATATAAATTAAATAAAATATGGCGAAGGAAATATTCATTTTTTGGTAATTGTTTCCAGTCATGGGGAACAAGTGAGTGTTCTTATTTACACATACATAATGCCAATCACCTGTAGAAACCCATCATCGTAAAACAATACTTACAGTCGAAACAGGGATAAATCAGTCATACAGGTGAACTAATAGTTACATAGTATGTATGGGTAGTGCGTAAAGAAGCGACCTTGAATATGTCAACTTTATCACATTATAATCCTGTTCAGTACTGTGTTCTGTGATTACTCTTAGACTTCCCCTGTGATTATAATCCAAATTACTATGAAAAGTCAAGTTATTATGAGTAATACTAAATATATTACTCATTGCGGAAATTGTATCGTTATGAGTAGTTAGAGAAACTATTATAGAAACATGATACAGTCAAATAATTCACTAAAATAGCAATTCTGGTTACGGATATTGTTTTATTCGAAAATACCTCGTCTTATCATCATAAGGGAAATTATACATTTGGTATACTACGTATATAAACCAAACAAAGCTATTTCTCATTTTCATATCACAATCCTCCCTTTGAAATGTATATGTAGGTATTTCTTCGTCAGAACTTTGGCATAATGAGCACTGTTGGGTACCATTAACTAAGTGGCGCAGCTACATAGTCGGGGAAGGGGGGGGGGGGACTCAACCCCCCCCCCCCCCCTCCAAAAACATTTTTTTTAAATAATAATAATGAATAAATAAATAAATACAAAATGATAATAATAAATCAATATTAAATCAAAATTAAACAAAATTAAACAAATAAATATAAATAGATACAAATATTCTTTTGGACAAAACACAAACATAAATCAGGTTTGTCCTCAATCATTCGAAAGTCCCCTCCCCGTCATGAGTCCAACAACGCTACGCCACTGGTTAACACCTTTCAATGTCCCGCAAAATGGACTTTAGTCATCACGCAATTCACGTACGTCTCTTGACGCCTTCTTGTATGAGTTCGCTTGGTCGAATGGACACAACAGATGGAGAAAACCATTCTCAAAAGAGGTAAACCAAGTGCAAACAAGTTTTCACCCATGATGTACTTGATTTACATACCACAATTCAACGGACACAATTGATTTTGTAAACTGTTATGAATTATTAGTCATCTGATTATAAACAAAATCAATGTATCGACCAGCTGAGCCATATTATAATGAAATGCATATATGACAAATCATCAACCATATAAAGTTATTTCTTTTAGTCTCACAGTCGTCCGCATTTTGAACCCACATTGTTCTACTTACCTAAGTCAATTAAGTCTTCGAACATTTAATCGGATTATTTGTGCTAGTTTTGGAGGGAGTATAGACGTTAAAACTGCTCCTTTCTGATTTGATGTATTCTTTCAAATCTCTTCGATCATTTTTGGAAGTATTCGCGCCTTAACTGCCAAGAAGATCAGCCTACAATGTCAATGGAAGCCTCAGTATCACTAACATCTAAGATGGCGGCTCTTGCGTTCTTGCTCTTAATGACGCCACACAAGACTCGTGGTCAACAGCCTTGTCCACAGGATCGTAACGTGATTGGACTGGACAACGGAGGCTACACCGACCTCCTCGTCGCCATGCAGAAGGATGTCGAAGAGGATGATATGAACATCATCGATCAGCTCAAGGTTCCACTACTTTCCTTTGATTTAAAATTAATATAAAACTACAAGTTACTAAGTAAAAACCATGTTATCATTCAAAAGGAGCCGTTAAAACTGTGCATGTGATGTTTTGATGAAATAGTGATTAAATAGAGAGATAATCAACAACTATTTAAAAACCTCTTTAATACATTTTTGAGAGGAAGCATTATTTTTTTTTTTACGGCTGGTTCAAAATTCTCTAATAAATGAGGGGCCCCACATTTATTCTAAATGGTAATGTTTATGGATAATTCGGCCATTTCTGAACCGATGTTGATCAAATAAAGTTTATTCTGTCATTAAAATTGTATGCTCTTTCGAATTTGACACTCAGTTTTTCATTATCTAACAAAAATATTATTTAGTGTAGTGCCCTCTATACCAAAACTCAACTATCCCTTTAAACTATGTTATTATATGTAATTACATGTTACATCGATACTATCGAGCGTAAGATACAATTAATTTTCTGACTTATTATATTTATATACTATATTATATGTAACTTACAATCGATTGTATCTCTTTCAGCAACGTCTAACCTAGTCTAACATGTTTTGTATGTG